>CM060111.1:4858904-4938904 GCA_030522415.1 Channallabes apus | reverse complement strand
AATAAAATGTATCTTAGTAAAATGTAAACATTTGAATAAAATGTATCTCAGTAAAATGTAAACATCTGAACAAAATGTATCTTAGTAAAATGTAAACATCTGAACAAAATGTATCTTAGTAAAATGTAAACATCTGAACAAAATGTATCTTAGTAAAATGTAAACATCTGAACAAAATGTATCTTAGTAAAATGTAAACATCTGAACAAAATGTATCTTAGTAAAATGTAAACATCTGAACAAAATGTATCTTAGTAAAATGTAAACATCTGAACAAAATGTATCTTAGTAAAATGTAAACATCTGAACAAAATGTATCTTAGTAAAATGTAAACATCTGAACAAAATGTATCTTAGTAAAATGTAAACATTTGAATAAAATGTATCTCAGTAAAATGTAAACATCTGAACAAAATGTATCTTAGTAAAAATGTAAACATCTGAATAAAATGTATCTTAGTAAAAATGTAAACATCTGAACAAAATGTATCTCAGTAAAATGTAAACATCTGAATAAAATGTATCTTAGTAAAATGTAAACATCTGAACAAAATGTATCTTAGTAAAATGTAAACATCTGAACAAAATGTATCTTAGTAAAATGTAAACATCTGAACAAAATGTATCTTAGTAAAATGTAAACATCTGAACAAAATGTATCTTAGTAAAATGTAAACATCTGAACAAAATGTATCTTAGTAAAATGTAAACATTTGAATAAAATGTATCTTAACAAATTTAAACATTTGAACAAAATGTATCTTAATAAAATCTGAACAAAGTGAACATCTGTCTTAAAATGTATCTTAGTAAAATGTAAACATCTTTTTAAAATGTAAACACCTCAATGATAGAATATATGTTCAACATTTCCATAACGAGATAATGTATTATAATGTAACCTCTTTGTAATTTTTTTATAGAACTAATATATAGTAATAATGTCAGCTATAAACATGAAATCGCCTTATTCTGGCAGTCTGCTCGATCTGTACTGTCACTAAGATTATTTCTGTGGTGCACAAACTGAAGTACATATCGACTGGTATTAATTCTCATTCTTTTTCCGTCTGCTTCTGCTGAACTTCAGTCACATACTGCCCACACAAAGAATACAAATAAGGGTAAAAACTGTGCACCAGGCAGCTATTGTGTGTTTGTGGGTGTGTGTATATGAATCTGATACTGAGGCAGTGAGAGAATGTAAGATATATATACAGTATATCTGAAACAGTCTGTGTTTTTTGCTTGACTAAATGTCTTCATCCCTGTAAAAGTCTTTAATTAAAACGAACAAAAGTTATCATGCTGCTAAGCACTCGTTGCTCCTAATTACCTCTTAGTGTAAGACGGGAGAATGAAAGAGGAAGTGCTAGAAAATTCGAGGATGAAAGCGAAGAGGGAACGTGAACGACAGATAGGGGGGGGGGGGGGGAATGAATTAAAGAATATTTCAGAGCCAGCAAAGTAGGATAACAGTAGCTAATGAGAGCCATGGCAGTGTACATATCCTGATCCCTGTGTGAACAGTGAGGGAGAGCGAGGGATTAGCTATGATAGGGAGAAGACAAGCCAGGCATGGAGAGAAATTATTCAAATGAAGTCCCTTGGTTGTTACAGTAATCAACTGCAGGTAGCTGGCTTTAATTTTGGTTACGAATACACACACACACACACACACAAACACACATATGGGGTGATGGTTTAAAATACAGTTTCCTCTGCATCATCAACTGTGCAAATTGCCAACATGTGAGATTTGAATTTAGGAAATAATTCCCATTTCATTGGACTTTATTAACCTAAGGAGAAAAAGATGACGGTTTCTCCAACAAAGCCATGAGATATTAAAAATATATATCCCCCCCCCCCCCCCGTAACAAACTAGCTTGTTATCTTCTCCCAACACGCTTCCTATGGAGTGAGCTCACCACGAAAAGAGGTTACACGTGCAAAGAACATGACCGCTTATTCCGATTAACTGCAGCAGATAAAAGAAAGAAAAAAAAAAAAAAAACCTAAGCAGGAACAATGGCTCGCATTTCAATCCAGAGCACATCGACCCTGCTTAGAATGCACAAGGCATCCTCAATCGTCCCAATAATTTGCTCGATCATTTGCTCACGGGTGTTGTACAAGGATGTTGATGGGTGTTGCTAATAGATATGCACTTGAGGTGGCAAAGAGGCAGGCTGGAACGATCCTTTCGCTTTGAGTGACATGCCGGCACGAACATGGTAAAGGTATCTGCAGCAGGTGGTGGTGGGGGTGGGGGGGGGCGGTGTTGCTTCTACGCACACAATGGCTCTAATACACAAAGATTAATTGCACTCAGGAAACAGAGCCCAATTATTTCCCTTCTGACACCTCCATACCGGGCAATTTCTTCGAGCTGCTTAATATAGCCTCCGCTTTATGCTTAGAGTAATGACACTGAGGCAGTCTAAAAACCAAGCTTTCCAATGATCTGTTATCTGTGTTGAGGGAATACTACGATTTCCAGTCGAAAGATTAGTATCGTCATGCCACAAACCTGATTAGTATAAAGCTAAAGGGACAATTTTTAAATGATAAAAGACATCAATTCAGGACATGTCCAAAACATGCTCATTTCACTGCTCAGGTTTGACTTTTTTCACTCTAAGACTTTTCAGGTGGCACAGTGGCTTAGTGGTTAGCACTGTCGCCTTGCACCTTCAGGATCCGAGTTTGATTCCCGCATCGGATCTGTGTAGATGGAGGTTCGCATGTTCTCCTCGTGCTTGGTGGGTTTCCTCAGTCAAAGACATGCATATTAGTCTAATTGGTGTTTCCAGGGCGGCGCGGTGGTGTAGTGGTGAGCACTGTCGCCTTGCACCTCCAGGGTCCGGGTTCGATTCCCCGGCCAGGCTCGATTCCCGTCTCTGTGTGCATGGAGTTTGCATGTTCTCCCTGTGCTTGGTGGGTTTCCTCCGGGTACTCCGGTTTCCTCCCACAGTCCAAAGATATTGATAGATAGGTTAGGCTAATTGGCGTTCCTAAATTGCCCGTAGTGTGTGATTGGGTGTGTGAGTGTGTGTATGTGTGTGTGCCCTGCGATGGATTGGCACCCTGTCCAGGGTGTACCCCGCCTAGTGCCCGAAATCTCCTGGGATAGGCTCCAGGTCCCCCGGTAAGCGGTATAGAAAATGAATGAATGAATGGTGTTTCCAGTGGATTGGTACCCCATCCAGGGTGTACCCCACCTCGTACCCTAAGTCTTCTGGGACAGGCTCCTGGCCTCCCGCGATCCTGTATACAGGATAAAGTGGTATAGACGATAAGTGAGATTGACTTCCGGATTGCCTGAATACCCAAGTTGTTCATTCAGTCTCTATAACACTAATCCTTTGCAGGGTCATGGGAAGCCTGGAGCCCATCCCAGGAAGCTTCAGGCGCAAGGTGTGGCACACACACTCACACATTGTGGACCATTTGGAATTAGCTGGAGTACCCGGAGAACATGCAAACTCACACCAAGCACAAAGAACTGGAATCTTTGAGGAACTGGAATCGAACCCTGCAGGTGCGCTACCCACTACGCCACTGTGCCAAAACTTTTTTTTTTTTATATTAATTTCTGAAAACTAAAATATGAGTAGTTTTAATAACAAGGAAGTTATTTGTGGTTTCGAAATAACATATTCCAGATATTTCAAATCAAATTTCACTAGTCAATGGCTTTTGCCCCTTTCTTTGATTTGTTGCTGCATGTATAAACAGTTTTACCACATAAAGGGTTAACGTTTTCTTTTCTTTTTTGGTGTCCGTGTTTATGTTCAAGAACCAGTTTGCTTTATGTTTCTTTTTTTCATTTGCTTTGTGTCAAGGCTCTGTGACAGATTAATCACGTCTCTACTTCCTCTAAAGCTCACAAAACAGCCTAGTCAAACTTTACTGTTCCTTGTCACCTGAAAAGTATGCCTATTGTACTTTTTAGTGTGAGTTTTGTATACAGACATTCAAGAAGTAAATACAGTACTCATAGTTACATGGTATATGCGTGTCAAAAGGTGTTTCCGGTTTAACGATTACCATTTGTCAACTTCTTTTCGGATTTTAATGCACCCATGCCTAAGCATGCCTTGGAGTGGAAATTCCAGACAAATTTCAGGCCAGGATGTTGATTTGTCTGAGGGAGCACTGTCCCAGAGACAAAAGCTAAGAATCTTGAAATACCTCTTTCTATTGTTACTAGAATTATACAAGGGGCATTTAAGTCAAACCGGGACTTCTCATGGATGAAGCCATAGAACCGATTGACATTTACAAAAGACTACAAGCCCTAGTAAAACATTTAAAAGGTGCAAACGTTTTAATTAATCCCGTATGTCCATGAATGATGATCTTGGCCGTGGTGGCTCGGAGCACACTGCATTCGTTCCTGTAAAAATACACCGAGTGGAACACCCGATGCTTGAAAATCGATGAATAACATGTCGCCAACTTGCGGAAGAGACGCATCTGTCTGTGGGAACTGTACACAAAATCATTCACAAACACCACTTGAACATTATAGAAACACAGCTGGGAGTTATTGCCATAGTCCTGACCTCGTTCCAAGCCATTTCCACATGTTGGGGCCATTAAAGGAGTTCCTGGGAGGCCAACATTTCTGATGTGAAGCAGACAGGACAGTCTCATCATTCCTGAGAAAACTTTCTACCTTGATGTAATCCAGGCACTAGTGAATCGCAGGGATAAGTGCATTATTGTAGCAGGGGATTACGTAGAGAAATTGTAGTTTTTATTCTCAGAACATGCAAACTCCATGCATACAGACCCAAGGCGGGAACTGAAACCAGAATCTGTCGCCTTGCCTTTGGTCTGTATGCATGGAGTTTGCATGTTCTCCTCGTGCTTGGTGGGTTTCCTCCCATAGTCCAAAGACATGCAGTTTACCCTATATAGCATCACCCGCCCCCCAGAATTCAGTGGTATAGACAGTGATTGAGTGAGTATTTTTAACAGTCGTCATTGTCGCAAAACAGAATTACAGAATAAAAAGTCAGAATCTGCTCGTCTTTGGGCTGTGAGAGGAAACCGGAGTACCCGGAGGAAACCCACCATGAACGGGAAGAACATGCAAACAGGTGGGAATCAAACCAGGAGCCTAAAGGAGCAAGTGCTAACCGCTATGCTGCTAACCATGCTGCCTTACATGATGCATGGTTCAAAAGATAATTGTGCACCACCAATTGTGTAATACTACACCAGGTGTAAAGTAATGGAAGTAGCCTTATACTGTAGATATGTCAGTTTTAACATTACGTACACACTACATATTGTACTATACAGTATATGTAAGAGACATATACTGTGAAGTGTTGAATCTTTGATGCTGTAAATAAAACAAGAGACAAAGAGACCAATGGACTTCCGTGTCGTGAGTAACCAAAGACGATAAAAAGATCAAAACCTGTGAAATAACATGCCCAAACAAGTAAGTCAAAAACTTTCTCCATTGTTCAAGCGAAGATAAGCAACTGTTAAATTTGAAACCGAAAGAGGATTAGCCCGACTTTGAAACTCACTATGTCAGACAACGCTGCTACTACCCGAGTCTGAGCGTGAGATGGCGCTCGTTGACAAAGATTCGAAAGAGAAGCTACAAGAAATGATGGAAGACAGAGAAGAAAAGTGGAGTCAATTGACTGCATTGTCCAACGAAATAGAGTTGCTTATGCACAATATCTATAATTTGTATAATGTTGAAACTAAGTACTATACGGACTACAAAGGGCTGCTAAAGGACTTTACTCAAAGCAATAGAGACGTGCGATTGCGCTTAAACGAAAATGAACGCGAACAGGACCTGCAAAACTGGTACAAGTCTAAATCACTGTGCCCCACTGAATTTAAGAAAACTGTAGAGTCCTGGATCGCCGGAACTAAGAGCTTCCTCACGACGCCTCACACGTACAACGATAGAGTTTCGTCAGATGACAGCGTGTCAGTGGCGGAGTTTAAGACGCTCGCCTCTAACAGGCACGGAAGCTTAGCGATGGCAGCATCCAAAAGATCCTCAACATCTACATCATCCTTAGCTCGGCAAAAAAGGGCAGAAGTTAAAAGAGCAACAATCTTAGGCCAACGGCCGGCGTTAGAACTGGAGGAAGCACAACTAAAGGCTAACGAAGCACAATTAAAGGCTAACGAAGCACAACTAAAGGCACAATTAAAGGCTAAAAAAGACAAGAGGAAGTTGCCATGATGGCAGATGTGGAAGCCATGTACCATCAGGTGAGAGTTCCGGAAAAGTGACACGGACTTGCTGCGCTTCATATGGTGGCCAAACGGAGACGTAAATCAAGACATGGTCGAGTACGAAATGGTTGTTCATCTGTTTGGTGCAAAATCGTCTCCAAGCGTCGCTAACTTTGCGCTTAGGAGAACAGCAGCCAACCTTTGTGCAAGTGGAAGGTGCAACCTCACCAAGTGGGCAAGTAACAGTCAAGCCCTACTGACTTCTATTCCCGAGAGTGAAAGAATCAAAGATATGAGAGACTTGGATTTGAGTAAAGATGAGAGCTCTAGGGGTGTTGTGGTGCATCAATTCAGACATGTTCAAGTTTAAGATTAGTTTAAAGGAACGACCTGTGACTAGACGGGGAATCTTGTCAATCACTAGCTCAATCTACGACCCCTTGGGTTTCCTCGCACCTGTTATACTGCCAGCTAAGATTCTAATGCAGCAAAGAAAAACTCGCATGGGATGACGACATTCCCGAACAGTTTGTAAAAAGATGATAAACCTGGTTCCAAGAGTTGCACCAACTGTCCGAGTTCAGTGTAGCAAGATGCATAAAACCAGCTAACTATGTCACAACTACGGCACAGCTTCATCACTTTTCAGATGCAAGTGAGATGGGTTATGGAGTTGTATCATACCTCAAGTTGGTAGATGCTGATGGACTCACACACTGTGCATTCATGATGGGGAACTCTTGTGTAGCACCCCTGAAACAAACCACTACTCCTCAAATGGAATTGACTGCAGCAGTAGTTGCCGTGAACAATGACAAAATGTTGAAAAGTCAATTGGAAATAAAATTGCTGGACTCTATGGTCCGGACTGACAGTACAACTGTTCTGAGATACATTGACAATGAAAAACTTAGTTTTAAAACTTTCGTGGCTAACAGAATCGCCATTATAATAGAGTCAACCAAGCCACAGCAGTGGAAGTATGTTAACACTTAAAAAAATCCAGCTGATTCTGCATCCAGGGGAGTATCCTGTGAAAAGTTCATGAATAATGTCAACTGGTTCCATAGTCCCTCCTTTCTCAAAGAACCAGAGTGTAAATGGCCTGAGAACATTCATGACATGTCGATAAAAGAGGATAACAATGAGATTGAACATTCAGCTTCAGTGAATGTTGTGAGTACTACAGAAAGCACAGATGCTGTGAGTAAACTGATTAACTACCACTCTGACTGGTACACGTTGAAAAGATCTGTTGCCTGGATTCTTCGTATCAAGGACATGCTCAAACAGAGAACAAAAAAGGTCAAAGAACGTGTAGATGAAGCAGTGACAGAAAACCGCAAGACTCTGACAATTCAGGACTTAGCAAGAGCAGAAAACGAAATCATTAAGTACATTCAAAGCCAAAAATTCAAAGAAGAAATTTCCATGTTGCAAAAAGGTAATCCATCTGTAAAAAGAAACAGTTGTCTCTCCAAACTGGACCCAGTACTGCAGGATGGAGTGCTGAGAGTCGGAGGATGTCTCGGTAAGTATGCAATGCCCGAGCACGTAAAACACCCAGTTATTATACCTAAAGACTAACATATCACAACTTTAATCTTAAGAGACACTCATGAAAGGGTTGGACATTGTGGAAGGAATTATATGCTTTCAAAATTGCGGCAAAAATACTGGATTCCGACCGCTAACTCCCTTGTGAGAAAGTTTCTCTCCAGTTGTGTGACATGTAGAAAGATTAGAGCAAAAACAGGTGAACAAAAAATGTCAGAACTCCCATGTGATAGAATAATGCCAGATCACCCACCCTTCACTAACGTGGGAGTAGACTATTTCGGACCCTTTGAGGTTAAACAAGGTAGGAGTAATGTTAAAAGAGGACATTTACGCACGTCGCAAGTGGAAGCAAATTCAGTATCTTGCTAATCTATTCTGGAAGCGATGAGTGCGTGAATACTTGCCCTTGCTTTAGGAACGTCAAAAATGGCTTCAAGTAAAAAAAAACCTTCCGATTGGAGATGTAGTTCTAATAATTGACGAGCCTTCTTCAAGAAATTCATGGGTCGTCAGACGAATCACGAAAGTGTTCCCTGACAAAAAAGGACTTGTGAGACGTGTGTTAGTTAAAACTAAGACCAATACTCTTGAAAGACCCATTGACAAGCCTCATATGTGAAATGGACTGTTAATTATATCATAATTATTTAAAATATTAATTATGTTTGTTTGGCGTGCAAATATAAACACCTTGAGACAAATACTATAACCTTAAAAGATTAAAAAAGGTTTTTAGAAGGATAAGAAGGTTTAATTTCATGGCTTTACAAAAAAAAATAATAATAATGTAATTGTCAGTCTCCCTGCCTGTCAATTAGGGGCTGGAATGTAAGAGTCATATTTTACTTTGTGAATTTGTTGTTGTTTTTATTAATTTTATTTTATTGTATTTTGTTGGTTATGCACTAAGCACCAAGTTTACTACTAAGTCTATTAAGCCATAAGCATCAATTTATGATAATCGTACTGTTTGTGATGTCTGTGATGTCATTCCATTGTTACACGTAGTGTAATGACTAATGCCTCTTTTCCACTGCATAGTACGGCACGACACGGTTCAGTTCAACTCACTTCGGTTTGGCGCAGTTCGGCTCGGTTTGCGCTTCCACTGCAGTGTAGTAACGCTTTAGAGTGGGCGGGATTATTCACGTGTCATTTAGTCGCGGCGCCGCTACTGCCGTGACGTCATCGTAAACGCGCCACAAACAAACACACAACAACAGAGCATATCGACGGCATGGTGTTCTTCATTCTCGGCATGTGGATGTTTTTAACAGCGAGACGAAGGAGTTTGTTTCAAAAGAGGCCGACGGTTAATACAAAAAGGTGCGTCCGATCCTTCTCTGGCTGTTCTAAATATAGCGGTTCGGTTGTCGCAAGTTCGGTGACGCAGTAATGACGATTTTCTCCGGCCAATCAGTGACCAGCAGAGTTTACACGTCACGTTGTGGCAATGGTTCGGCGCGCTTGGAACCTCGGCTGAGGTGGTACTAAAAAAAGGACCAGGTACCAGGTACTGTTCCCAGTGGAAAACCCCCCAAAAGTGAGTAGAACTGAACCGTGTCGTGCCGTACTATGCAGTGGAAAAGCGCCATATGTCACTGTAAAGGGTCCGTCTAGATGTGGAAGTTGGGGAGAACACAAGTTTTTGACGTAAGCCAACTTAAGCTACAGATACAGCAAATAAGTTGTTGTAAACTTAAGGAACCCGTAATGAGACACACACACACACACACACACACACACTTTCTCTCTCTCTCTTCTCTGTGGATCCGCAGAAAACTTCCTGAACATTCACCTGGAATTTTTCTTTTTGATGATTGCATGAGTGAGGGAGAATGACGTCATGAGAGACGATCACGTGACAGCGCGCGCGCGCCAGTAGAGAGCCGAGCATGTGCTGGTTTCGGTCAGAGCTGCTGTGCTCGCGCTGGAGGACGCTTTGAGGGACAGAGAGTGAGAGAGGCACGAGCGCTGTATCTCGGGCTTCGCTGGAATTCGACGAATACGTTTATAGAAATGTTTATTTATTTATTTCTTTTTTAAAAAACAGAACGTGTGTGTTCGCTGTGCGGCGGAGCGCGAGGACGCTTCTAATTGAGTACAAAGTAGGTTTTAAAAAGACAACAAACAAAAGTAGCGTTCGAGGATCAAAGCCTTTCGAAAGTTTGAGCAGTAACATTACCGAGCCCGTATTGGATACTTTGTTGTTCTTTTTTTTTTTAAGTTTGTTTTTGGAAGCCGTTATTTTTCTCTGTAGTATAAAAGACAGACTTCTCGCTCCTGAGTGTGTGTGTGAGGTGTAAGTGTGTATATAATTCAACAAGACATCATGGTGCGGGACTCCGGGTTGTGTTCAACGACAGGATTCCTCATCCTGCTGATCATCCTCAAAGCTCAAGGTGAGAGCCGTTTATTCTGTTAATAATAAATACATACTAATACTGTAATTTTGAAATCCTTTGGTTTGATTATCAGTGGAGTAAACAACACTGTCGATGTCCAATCCAGTTTTACTTTCATTTACACACACGTAGCTGGCTATGTTAATCTACCCGACTGACATTTTTTTATTATTATTTATTTAGCCGCCATATCACACACACGGTTGTGGAATTTGGTCTGTCTATCTTTTACTTTCGGTGAGCTGCTGAGTTTCGGCGCGCGCCATGTTCCCCTGTAAGGTGTGGCCTTAAGTATTTTTTTTTTTCTGAAGGTGTTATCAGGTAAACACTTAACCTACACTACGTTCATAACGCTCATGGATAGGCGTCAAACAGCCTGTAATTTTGGAATATGATTTAATTATAAGCGCCTAATCAATTGTATGGTATGTTGCCCTTGTTTTTCTTTTTGTTTTTTATAAACAAGCCTTTGATGTTGGCTGGATGTATAAACAACAAGCTTAAACAAACACACAGCATGCTCACCTGTTTTATCTTTCCCTTCTTCATCGCTTTTCTTTTATGCCTTAGGAGTATTACTCATTCCTTGTGTGTGTGTGTGTGTGTGTGTGTATATATATATATATATATATATATATATATATATATATATATATATATATATATATATATATAATGTAAATAAATCCTGCTTTCATTTCTACATTTGTTTTTTGTTTTTGAGAGGCAGGATTTCCTATCCGTCCACGTCATTGTTAATATTTCTCTAAGCTCAAACAAAGCTCTCTGTTTGGATAATACATGGAAATCCATTGCATGACATCTAATAGCACTTCCGCATATTCTTATTATTTTTCACCCTTTATTCTGCAACCTGTTGCCTACGTGACTGGTATTTCCGGTTTCCGGCTTTGCATAGTTAATTATTTACGCCAGCAGGTGCGTTTAAGTACCTGATACACAGGCCGTGCCTGAAACGCTTCCCTAGTGACCCTAGACGAAGCGCACTAAGCACTGTATGGCGCAGGAGCTCATTATTCCTGATGACGTGTGTAGGGCACTTTTAATGAGTTGTTTTTGGGATGGAACCTGTGGCTGCCTGTGGTTGGCACCAGAGGGAGGGATAAGAAGGGAAGAAGAAAAAAAAAAACCCCAAAGAGGTGAAGGTTGATTTCTCAGCCGGAGGCATATCATTGTAACCCCTTTCTCGTTTCGTATGCCTGGAATACGGCGTGCTCTCGCAAGGGGTTTAATAATACATCAAAGTGACAAACGACTAAAGTTGTGCCATGCGAATGCAGGAGGTTTGCAACTCCAAAATGTTATTCCTTTCTTTCATTTATTCATGGCGTGGACCGTTTTTCTGCCAGGGAACATTTCAGAGCACATCGAATGCAGGTCAGGGTGAAAAGGGTTTGGTGAGGGGAGGGGGGGCTATAATAATGAAACAATAGATTTTTTTATTTTATTTATGAAGGAAGCAAAGGAAGATAAAGGACCAAATGGCAAAAAAAAGGTCCTGATATTTTCTGCTGCTGCTTTTCTTGTTAGAGCTGTGTCATGAGAGCATTTACACCTTATTTTTAACACAGTAGTTTTTTTTTTTTTTTCTTTTAAGTGAGGGTCAAGGGATGAATTAATATACTTCCCTTAACATCCGATAACACTCTGCAGAGGTGCTAGTTAAAATGTCAAGGAGAAAGCATACTCCTGTGTGTGGTAATACACTAAGACACAGATATTCAACAAAATGAAAGGGAATAGTTGAGCTGAATAAAATGCCATGTCTGGATAAACAGTTGACATGACTTTAGTCGACAGAAGTTAACTTTTAATGGTCAGTCGGGTTAATGGTTGCAAGGCTATAAATGATTGGTGTTGTGCTTCAGGTTACTATTTTTGACTAGTGCCTGTTACACTGTTTCGAAAGAGTATTCCCTGACAGTCATAGTTTTGCTTCATTTGCATGCTTGCATCATGAATCAGACTATATTTATTCCTCTCGGTATCTATCTATGGAGAGAGAGAGAGACGGAGAGATAATGAGAGTCGGTGAACACTCTTAACTTCCTCAGTAAGCTGCCTTCAACTAAATAATTTACATAAATGCACTTGATTAGCCTCAACAGAACATCTGCTACAGAAACTCAGCTGATTTTATAATTTTTTTATTTATTTATTTATTTTCGGTAATGCAAAGTATCTGAATTATGCTCAGTTTTCTTTTCATACGTATATATTTTTGTTCTAATGCATAGTTCAGTCTAGTGAAATGCAAGACTGGGTGCGTGCTGGTTGCCGACTCCTGCCGTAGCAACAGATGATTTTTGCATTTCCATCACCGTGACCATCAAAATTTTTAAATCGTCCTACTACGACAAAAAGTTTCCCCGATGCATGATCAAATTCGAACATGCAACATATTTCGTTAAGAGATCACTCTGAGCCTCATATGAGCGGTTTGCAGACTATAAGCCTGGGCTTATGAACACAAGTCAAAAAGCTTGAACCAGTTACTATGGAGATGCTGAGGGGTTTTTAAACAATGGCAAGCAAAGGGGTGGGGGGAGGTGTTACTGTAGTAATGTCGCCCTGCGTGATTGCATCAAGTGCTCTGTATGGATGTGTGTGAGAGAGAGAGAGACAGAGCGTGAGGGAAAAGTGGGGGCAGGGAGAGAGAATCTAGCTGCTTGGAGGGCAAGGGGAAGCAGACTGACCTGCATTTAGTTGGGTGAGAATTAAACACGGCCGCACAACATCCAGCATCAAGTACACTTAAGTATAAAGTGCAAACAGGTGGGAGTGTGTTAGATGACCTCACGGTTGGCCGTGGAACTTTAGTGTGCAAGATGGACATGCACACACTGCTTAAAAATACTTTGGGAGCACGGCTCTTTCCTTCCCTTGCTCCACCCTTCATTCTTGTGTGCAGTTTGCTTTTGTTTGAGGGTGGCGTTTTGTCATTGGTTTATTCAAATCCCCAGCCCTGCCCCCCACAGTATTAGCCTCTGCCTGACCCCCTCCACCCCACCCCGTCCCCAAAACCACCATAACGCAGACCCTTGCGCATCATAGCCATGGGCCAGACCTCAAGGCCAGTTTTATTAGAGTCTGAGTCAGACAATGAGGGAGAGAGCGCACAGGTTTATTGAAAAGAAATACAGGAATGTAGTGCAGAAAGGAAAAAAAAAAAACTGGTGAATAAAGTCTGTGTGTGTGTGTGAACATGCATGCGTGTGTGTGTGAGAGCAGGCACAAAGACTGGAGCCGAAGCCTTAATCTGTGTAGTGCTTTAGCAGGACTCATCAATGGCTGGCCTTGTAACCATCAAACCTGCTATAATAGAGACAGCAGCTTCTTGTGTAGGCATTTCAGAGAGATCACGAGTATAACGTCTAACTTCTGACTTCAAATCTAACTTATGTTCGTGGAAAATGGATGAATTTCGCCTGTCATTTGGCTTCCAGCCTTGGACGTGCATACCAGCTGAAGCATAACCAGGACCAGAAAGTTGCTAGAAGTCATCAGCGTTGTCGATTACTATATTGTAACTTTGTTGAATCAGGATCATTTGAAGGTGGAAGAATTTAATCAGAACGTAGAGAGGAGTTTAATCAACACGTGAGGACCGGACACTTGAATCAACACATAAGAGGAAAGATTTTAATCAAAATTCCAAAAAAAAAAAAAAAGGTAGATATTTGTGAGATGATTCAGGAAAAAAAACTAGACATTTGTCATAGATTAATTACTCTCAAGAATGTAGAAAGAAAACCAAGCTTTTTGGGTAACAGAATGGAAGGAAATGCTTGTGTGAGTGGAACGAATAGTGGTGATCAGTGATTGGTTGTTGGGAATGTTGGTCAGCTGTAATTAACTTGCTGATTGATTGATGGAACAAGGATGATTTCGTAATTGGTTATTCAGACCTCACTCCCTCACCGTCTATATCGCTTTATCCTGTGTACAGGGTCGTGGTGGTTGGGCCTGGAGCCTATCACAGGGGACTTGTGGCACGTGCCGGGGTACATGCTGGACGGGGTGCCGATCCATCAACACACTTGCACACACCTCAGCTCATGCACACAATTTTGGGAACCCCAATTAGCGTAATCTGCATGTCTTTGGACTGTGGGAGGAACCAGGAGTACCTTCACGCTCCACGTTGCTGGGAACATTGGTGAAAGGTGTTTGGCTGTTCGAAACACCGATTAGTGGTTGGGAACATTATTGTTTGGGGTCATTGGTTATCAGTGGTTGGATGCTGGGAACGTTGTTGATTTAGTAATTCGGTGTTGGAAACGTTGGTGATTAGTGTTTAGGGGACGTTGGTGCTGCAATATGTGCTGAGAGTCATCGCCGTAGAAGCGTATTCACTTATATTCTCTGTACTCACTCATGTATATTTGAAAATTAATTCAATTTGTCACTAGGCACTTTAAAGGTTGGCAAGACTCAATGAGCCCTAGGTTTGAGAAAAGATCACCAAGAGGACAAAAATCGTTCTTGTCACTCTTCTTCTCCATCATTACATGCTGCACTCACCAGGCTCTTTTCTTCCTGTTTTTTTTTTTTCTTTTTTTCTTTTTTTTCCCCTCTTCACTCCTCATTGGGCAGATGTCGGCTCTCAGGATGCTTTTACAGCTTCAGAGCTTCTCACAGCTTCATGAAGTCGACATGGCCATTTAAATCGGCCTCATAATTTAATCATTTCTCTTGTGATCCTGGGCAGCCATGCAGAGTGTGCCGGAGAGGGGTGAACCACGGGTTACAGGCAGGGGTGGTCTTCTATACACTTAGCTGTCAGTAGTGCTTTTTTATTTATTTATTTATTAAAAAAAAAAAAAAAACCATTGTCATTAGACAAATATGAAAAAAAAGATTTGATTAAGAGAGATGGTTGAAAACAAACGGAAGCGCTCTGAACATCATCTAATGCACAGAAATTACACTTGAAGCATGAATAAACATTTCCTAGACATTTCCTTAGCAGTTTCTTTCTTTTTTTTTTTTTCGTGTTCAGTGCTTCTTGACCCTGGGTCATTAACTTGACAGGCTATCATGGCATTGCTTAATCATGGCACATTAATTAGTAGGCATGCTCAGTAAGTGCTCAAGTTCCGTTCTGATTGAACTTATTTTCCCTCAATGTTTAATGAAACGCGCTGCTGTTAAGCTCTTGGTATAGATGCATCGTGTGGTTTTTAAAGCTGAATTTGATCTAGAGCATGCGTTAGCATTCCCTGAGACGTCCTCCACCTGCGAAGGGTCTTAAACGTGCGAGGGACACGCGGACAATCTTCTCAAGTCTTCATCACCTTGGTTTATTTAAACCAGTAGCCTGTTAAACACTGTAAAGTGCACGGAATGAGCATAGAATTTAGAAGCCCGCTCTGTTTAACTGGTGTAAAAACAAAAACACAAAAAAAGGCTTCAGTAGAACCTGCTTCACGCCTGAGTGTGTGCGTTACCGAGTTTATTACACTCGGCGAGTTTTATTTGCGAGCGCATAATGGATTGCACATTGCGGTTTGATCATTATGAGGCGAACACCAATTACTTCCGTCATGCCTCGTTCTGTACGCGAGCACGCCGGCTTCCCGGACCCGCGACCGGCTAATGGCTGAAGAACGTCTCCGGCTATGAGAGCGTTAATTACGCCCCTTATGATATCGCCCGTCTTGTCGGAGAAGGAAACGGTTCCTTCGCTAACCTTGACTTGCTTCTTTTTCCTCCCTCGCTGTTCCGCGAGGTGAATTTAAAGTTGCACTTCCTGAGTAGGAGCACCGCTTTCCTCCTCCTCCTCCTCCTCCTCTCGTTGTCCTTAATGTGTCTATCCAGCGTCTGCGAGACAGCCTGGGCTTTGCTCTTATCGATCCGGTATCGATCAGCAAAGCCAGCAATGCCCTTGCAAGTAAAACATGTCTTACTTCAGCCCCGTCGAACCAACAGCTCCCCAGAATGAACCTATATAACACGCGGACGGCGCCAGATTAGCGCCTAACCTCTCCGATGTCCCCCGTCTCTTTCGCTCCACTTGGTGCTAACTATTAGTTTCTCCATCCTTCTTTAATTTTTCTTTATCTTTTCTTCACGACACCTAATTTCAAGCCTCACAAAACCGTCCTTGTTCTGTCCTCCACGTGAATTCAGCTGGGCGCTAAGTCTCAGGGCTTTGTTTTAGTTAGCGTGCTCCTAGAGGGAGAGAGCGCTAATGCTATTAGCATGCCTGGGACAATGCATTATCGGAGGAAAGGAAGGAAAAAAACCCCAGCAATGACCTTTTAAGATCACTGTGTACACAGAGGCGTGTGAAGTCCGGAGCGTTTTCAGAGAGACGCTGGATTCGCATGTGAAGGTCGAGCTTAAGGAAGCTCAAGTTAATTTAATTTGCGATTTAGCCGAGGAACTTTTTTTTTTTTTTAAACTTGTCATGTGGTAATTCGCCTCGTTCTCGGCATCTGCTTCCTCGTCTGGTTTCGTCTCATCTGATTTCTTCCTGTCAGCTGGTTAACGGATGAGTGCAACCCGTCGCCTCGTCTTCACCACTTCTTCTTCTTTCCTCGACTGTACCTCACTTTGATTCATACCTCGTAATAGATCTGTCTGTCTTCTACGCTCTTTCCTTTCCTCGCCTTCGACCTTCTCCCTCTCTGCCTCGATCTCCTCCTCAATGATACACCATTTTGTCCATCTTACTTTGTCCCCCCGTCCTTCCTCCATATTTTTTTTTTTTTTTGGAGCAGTGCATATCCCACCCCTCCTCAGCCAGGCTTTCCCGTCGTCTTCCTCCCTCATTGTGCTTTTACTAGTAAGTGTCGAAGGTTAAGTCAGAGAGACAATGTGACAATCGCTCGCACGTCCCTCGATCGCTCTGACCTTCCGCCTCCGGACGGAGATAAAGCACTAGAAGAGTCTGACCGTCTTGTGGCTCCTTCATGACTAATTAGGATAAAGAATCATTGTGTGAGGGGGGGAAAAAAAGAGGCTGTGAAAAGGGAGACGGAGAAATGATTTTCATGTAGAAATCGATCAGTGATGTGAAGAAGGCGTGTGTGTGTGTGTTTGCATCATGCACCAGGAACAGGTAGAGTGACCATGCCGAGACAGAGCGCCCATTGTCTCTGTCCCACTTCCATCAGCTACAGTGTGTGTGTGATTGAAAGAAAGCTTTTGTGTTGTATCATTTACCTGTGTGGGCTTCTCTCTCCCTCTCTCTCATTCTTCAAGAGGCTGACATTTAGAATAAATGAGAGGGTAGCACTTGTGGCTTCCTTCACTGGAGGCAAGGATGAATAAACATTCTTTTGTCTCTCTCTCTCTCTCTCTCTCTCTCTCTGGTTCAGTAAGCTTTACTGACATAACAATATTCACCATTTCTGTACTTTTTCCTCACGTTAATTTCCATCAAGGGACTCGCCACGAGAGTAAAAAGCAAATAAAGGTATAGGAGAGTGCGAGCGCTTTTTAAAAAGAAAAAAAATTATTTTTGCATACGTTATCAGCGAGATGCGATTTGTCCCGCCTCGGTGACGCTCCATCCTTTCCATCATCAACAACAACAACAACAACAAAAAAAATAAGATGACGGGGACATTGTCCGACGCGTGATTTCATGTTCCACACTAGAAGCCTGAAGGTTTATGTGTTTCTCGACAGCGTCGCCGTCGCACTCCTGAAATCGGCCGGTTTGTGTCTCGGCATCGCTTCTGCATTCTTCTGTATGCGCACGTCGTCCTCGGTCAGTTCGCGCTGCCTGTTTCAGGCCAGATGGCACTGGATTTGGTTTAGTGCCCGTGTTTGTGTTTTCCGCTGCATGATGGGTAGAGGAGGTCGAGCCAGGAGTTTTGTTCTGTGCGCACGTACGTGCATAGACATTCATTTCTGAGGGTATATGTGTTCGAGAGAGAGACACAGAGAGAGAGGGAGAGAGAGAGAGAGAGAGAGAGAGAGAGACACAGAGAGAGAGGGAGAGAGACACAGAGAGAGACACAGAGAGAGACACAGAGAGAGACACAGAGAGAGAGAGAGAGACACAGAGAGAGAGAGAGAGACACAGAGAGAGAGAGAGAGACACAGAGAGAGAGAGAGAGACACAGAGAGAGAGAGAGAGAGAGACACAGAGAGAGACACAGAGAGAGAGAGAGAGAGACACAGAGAGAGAGAGAGAGAGAGACACAGAGAGAGAGAGAGAGAGAGACACAGAGAGAGAGGGAGAGAGAGAGAGAGAGAGAGAGAGACACAGAGAGGGAGAGAGAGAGACACAGAGAGAGAGGGAGAGAGACACAGAGAGAGACACAGAGAGAGAGAGAGAGAGAGAGACACAGAGACACAGAGAGAGAGAGAGAGACACAGAGAGAGAGAGAGACACAGAGACACAGAGAGAGAGAGAGAGAGAGAGAGAGAGAGAGCAGGCTTTGACGCCTGTCAGAGAGGAGGAAGGCAGGGTCAGAAAAAGAAAACATCCAGGCAACATCCAGAAGTAATGAGGAAAGTTGCACTTATCAGTCTGATTGATCTTTAAGCACTTTCTCTAACGCGCACCTCTTTTTTATTTTTTTTATTTTTTTTTTAATTTTATTTATTTATAAATTTTTTTGCCTTCCGTATCCCTTTGTAGTGATTCTTTAACGCCTAATCTGCAATAGATTATTAATCGGCTGCTTCTCTCTGCACCTCTCCTCTCTCCGTCTCTCCGTCTCTCCCTCCTCCCCTTTCCATCTTTTTAAAAAGAAATTCCCCCCATTTCCATCCTCACCTGGATCTCTGCATGTTAGCCACACGTCATCCTCCCTCTCTGTCTGTCTGTCTGTGTGTCTGTCTGTCTCTCTGTCTGTGTCTCTCTGTGTGTCTGTCTCTGTCTCTCTGTCTGTCTCTGTGTGTCTGTCTCTCTCCATGGGGGAGGGACCAGGGTGAGTCCCAGGTTGGGCTGTCCTACTTTTCGCCGTTTCCCTGCCTCCCTCCGTACTAAGTTTATTTATTCAGACACACCGGAAGACATGGACGAACAGACACAGACAGACAGACGGATGGATGGCTGGAAGGATGGATGGGTGCAGTGGGAGGTGTGATAGTGAGGCAGCACTGAAAAGGTGATGCAGTCAGTTTTCACAGAGAAAAGATGAATGTGTTGATGGAGACTTTAGAGTTGCAACAGCTGGCTAAAGACCAACATCAATATTTTAACACTGATGCAAGAAAGGAGACGAGGAGCTTAATGGAGTGTTCCATCGGGTCTCTTAAGCTGGAAGGGCTTTTTTAATTTATTATTTTGAAATCATATTTTCAGGGAAGTGTGTGTGTGGTGGGGGGGTTGGGGGCGTTTATAACCATTTAGTGCAGCAGAGTTGTGGTGGGGGGTAAAAGGAAAAAATATAATGTGCTTTTAATATCATATAACAAATGTTGTTAAACCAAAATGGCGAACTCGGTGGAAAAACTTGAAGTGTCTGCTGTTGTTCGTTTCTTGCACTTGAAGGGAAACGATGTGAAGGAGATTCACCATGAACTGGTTGACTTGGTATACGGAATCCCCCGCCCCCCACGCCCCCCAAACTTCGCCCCCCCCCCCCCCCCCCACTGACTCCTTCCTCGTCCATCACTTTAAGTAAGCACTTCGTGGCAGGCGACGACGTGATCACCGAGGTGCAGCGTTTCCTTAAGGGGGTAAAAGAAGGCGTTTTCAAGGATGGTCTCCACCAGCTCCTGCGCCGTTTTGGAGAAGTGTGTCTCCTTAGGTGGAGGACATGTAGAGGAGGACATTTTCATGACATATAATTTTTTTTCTTTGCAGTAATAACAATTTCATGGCCGCCCCTCGTAATGCTATTCGCTTATACGATTATTCGTTTAAATAAGAGATTATAAAGGATATTTTTGTCATTAATCCTAGATACTAGAGATGGGTTTCCTCTGATCCACCCGCTTCGTAGCCTTGGTAGCTTGAGACTTTGGTACTTTCCCGCTGTATTTCGATACGCACTGTACTGTACGCCCATGGTAAAAGGAAGTGGATGTTTGAGTGCCATTACAGAACCATGTTAAAGACAGGATGCCGTATGCATTTATTATTCCGTGTAATGACCAGGACACACTGTGTGTGTGTGTGTGTGGACAGCCATGTGGTTAGTTTATCAGATTGCAGCTCAGTAGTGTACAGAACTGCCGGACGTATAGTGGAACTAGATGAGACCAATAAAAGACCATTTATATGATTGCATATGATTATTTATTTATTTATTTATTTGTTTATTTTTGTGCAGCAAAATATATAATATAGACAGATCAATCTTTACAATTATGACCACATGTCTCATATCGAGTCGGTCCCCCTTTTTGCAGAACAACAGTGACACGACGTCGCTGACCGCCTTCTATCAGAACCAGCATTAACCCTTTCAGCGGTTTGATCTACATTAGTGCTTCTATCGGGTCAGACTTGCACTGATCAGTCTTCGCTCCACACACATTGGCCACTAGTTCCCCGGTTTTTCTTCTTCATCTTTTCTTCGGGTTTTCGGTACGTCCTCACCACTGCAGAACAGGAGCGTCCCACACAAGACCTGCAGTTCTGGAGTTGCTCTGTCCCAGTCGTCTAGCCGTCACAATCTTTGCTCAAGTCAACGTCGCTCAACTGCGCCCATCTTCCTCCTGTTTCCAACACATCACCTTCAGGGACAGAATGTTTACTTGCTGCTTAATATATTCCACCCACTTCCAGGCAGCACTGTAATGAGAGTTTATAACTGTAGTTACTCGGATGAGGACCAGCTACATGAGCAGCACAGGCTGGAGGACGCGTTTTTCCTTAGTATCGTTTTAAACAGCATTCAGTGATGTTAAATGAACGATTTAAATATGCATATATACCAGTCCAAAGTGTTAGACACGCTGTCTTATTCCCTGATTTTTATTTCTTTCCACACTATAAAACACTGCTGAAGGCGTCCAAAATATGCGGTAATCTCCTCCGAACAGTAGATATTGCGATGTGTCTGCTGCGTATGCTCCGTAAAGCCTTCATAACGCCTCTAATCCGCTTTCATCATGGTGCTGGATGGCTTTTGCAAATGCACTCGACAACACTGTTGTCGTATTCGTACTAGTCCCCTAGTAAAGGTGTATCGCGATAGGAGTGATCGCAGTGTTGATTACATCATCATATCACGGAACTCTCGGAGCCCAGTACCGACCCCACATGCTCACACCGTGGACACACACGGTCTCCAAGTCACGCCGAACGTCACTCAAGAATGCACGATCTGTTTCTCGTCCACCAACAGCCGTCTCTTTAAACTCTAAAGGTTAAGCAGGACGTCCTCTAATCCACCAGCCTGGTAGCCGTTGCTTGAGACTTTGGTACTTTCCTGCTGCGTTTCACGAAGCACTGTAAAGCCAACCCGGGGTAATTTTGACAGGAAGTGGTCTGATCGCTATTACACAACCATGATAAAGACAGGATGCTGTATACGTTTATTTACAGTTCATAACAAGTGTGTAGAGACAGTGGTGCGGTTAGTTTCGGACTAAGAAAAAAAAAAAAGGTGTGGTGGGTGGGACCACTGCTGAAATGATGATTAGGAAAACGACGACTTTTTTTTTTTTTTTTTTTTTTATGATTTGTGATGTAAGGTTCCCCACCAACAGTGTGTGTGTGTGTGTGTGTGTGTGTGCTCGCCTTTTAGAATTTGTATGCCTTATCAAATCTTTGGCAGGAAAACACACACAGACTTCTCAATTAGGTGCCGATTACCTCCTGCAGATAGACGGAGAGAGAGAGAGTAGGCGAGAAGGTTAGAGAGAGAGAGGGAAAGATGGAAGGGGAAAGAAGGATGGAGAGAGAGAATGGGAGAGGGTTTGGGTGAGAAAAGGATAGAAAGCGAGGGAGAGGGAGAAAAAAATGGAGGTAATGAGAAAAGGTTAGAGGGAGAGAGAGACGGAGAGAGGCAGAGAGAGAAGGAAACGGGAAAGAAATGCGGGGGAGAGAAGGGGGGTGGTGAGACTGGACAGACAGAAAGGCAGACAGAGAGAGAGAGAGAGAGAGAGAGAGATTGATGGACGGGTGGAGAGAGGATGCGAGAAGAAGCGGAGCGCGACGCAGCCTGATGAGGAGAGATAAGCACAGATGGGGAAAGGAGAAAAGAATTGGAGAAAAAAAGGCAACAATAGACAAACGCAAGAAGAGAGAAAGGTTAAATAAACCCCACGTGTGTGTGTGTGTGTGTGTGTGTGTGTGTGTGTGTGTGTGTGTGTGTGTGTGTGTGTGTGTGTGTGTGTGTGTGTGTGTGTGTGTGTGTGTGTGTGTGTGAGGGGATTAGCAGGAAGACTAGAGATGGAGCAGGACAATGGCTGTTTGTGCAGGAGTAAATGTTTTGGTTTGGCTGTCAGCGTGTGCGAGACATCAATCAGTACTAAAGTAGATAAAGAGCGAGAGAGGGAGACGGGCGTACCACATGGGGTAAAGGCAACAGATAGTCCTGCTCATTTACGACTGGGGGTGGGTGTGTGTGTGTGTGTGTGTGTGTGTCCGTGTCCTGGAGAGCAGAGACGCTAGCTCAGAGGGGTGCACTGGCTGGGAGGAACTCTTTGGTTACCATGGCAACGTGGCATACCCCTTACTCTAGTGACCTCTCACCTTTTTTTTTTTTTTACTAGCAAATTTCATTGTTTACGTGTGTGTGTGTGTGATTTCCCATAATTCCCTTTTGGAGAAGAGGAGGAAAAAGGAAAGGGGTGGGGGATTGTGGGTAATTCAAATCAGCCTACACGAGTTTCTGTCTTCGTTTTTTGTTCTGTGTCTTTCCTTCATATTCAGAGTTCCATTTTCTCTCCCCTACACACACACACACACACACACACACATGCTCCTGTGCTCTCTGGGAGTATCAGATGACTCTTTTGCAGATGTGATGTGGAGCAGCTGTTGCATTTCTCCGAGTCATAATCATTTCCTCCTTCCTTTTCTTTCTTTCCTGCCTTCCTTCTCTCCCCACATTACAGCAGCAGCTCTGTGGGATTCATGGAGTGTGTGTGTGTGTGTGTGTGTTTGAGGGTGAGAGGGATGTCAGTGTGGAGCTGATGGTTCAAGGCGACACGGTATCCGATCGTTCACGTGCTCGTCCTCAGACCCGTTTGACATCGTTCTCACCTCCCTCCCTCCGTCCCTCGCGCGCAAACCCACGCACGCCCACCCGCGCATGTGTGTAATTAGCTGCTCGGTGACGTCGCAGGAGTGCGTGTGCGATTGGAAAATCCAGGATGATCCGCTCCTAATCATCGGCAGCGCTTTAATACCGGAAGCTTCCGCCTAATCTCGCACACGTCCTCCGACGGAGACGCCGCAAGCCGGCTCATTTAACAGCTTAATGCCCCGCGTGTGCACGCGCCCGTCTGCCCGCGCATGTTTGCGTTCCGTGGCAGCGGCGTGTATTTGCCTTTACTAGCAGATGGAGTCGATCGCCGTTGGATGCGCGTGCTTATTATTTGACTGCACAGGGGAGCCGCGAGATGTCTCCGCTCCTTCTGCACGCGTTTACCGCACGCGCCTCCTTTCTCTCGCTCTAATTACAGAGCGCCAGTTTAATTAACGCGCACGATCCTGAGTAAGTGTGTGTGCGTGATTCTGCATTAACCTTTAAATCAGGTCACCTTTTTCTTGCAATACGTCGTTGAACAATAAGGCCGAGGGAGGAGGATGATGTGAAAATTTCATTAAATGAAAACTGGCAGCGTTTTAACGTAAAAAAAAACAACTTATGCTAAAATGCTATGACGCGTCTCTTTATTATCATTGATATTTCGTCATGGTTTCCTCTGGGTTCTGTGGTTTCCTCCTGCTAGTGTAAGCGACAATGGTTGCGAGTGTGTATGCTTTCCTCGTGCCGTCCAATACACCATTCAGTCCGTCCTCCACCTCCCACCTGGTGTAACTTCCCTGACCCTTGACCCTATTCGCCATGACCCATGAAGTGCGATGTTAACAGGTGGTCGGATCAGCTTCATGTCCTCGTCTCGGAGGATCAGCTCACATCTACTACTACACTCCTGCCAGGCACCCGTATCCGTCGGGTATCCATGGAGACGATATTGTGCGCGTGTTGGCGCCGGATGGTGAAAGACTGGAAGGCATTGTGTAAAATCTGAGCAGGTCCCCAGAGCTTTGGCTTTTATACTGTAATGAAGCTCCGGGCGGCAAAACGAGCTTTATGTCCGTCTCCCTCATATAACACACCTGTGGAGAAGGGATCCTCTTGCACTGTGTGTGTGTGAGACTGGAAGAGAAAAGGAGACGGATGGGGTGGGGGGGAAACGGGTAGAAAAGAGAGAATAGATTGAGTCTTTTTATTTTCCTGATCTGATTCTTCAAGCTCCGAGGATTTTCCTCGCTGCAGCAGCAGCATTTCGCCCACAGCTGTATTTTTCCGCTCGCAGCTGTGACTTGAAAAGCGTCAAAGAACGCCGGCTGAGAGGAGATTGATCAGAGGCAACGACGCTTCCAAAATCAATCACAATTCTATTAGTCCACATTACTCTCATTTGCCAGCTTTAACATCATCCGACAGCGTTAACTCGGCTTGTCATAGTAAATCAGCGTACGAGTCCTGCGAGCGGCATTACCTCTAGCGTCTGCGCACGAACTAAATGAATCTGCCGTTTGTTCAGAACTCAATAACGATCCGCACGCACTGATGATGAGGGCAGGACGCAGAGTGGGACGCATCCCCTCGCCATTCCGTTCTGTACGATAACGTGAAAAGCGTTCCGCGGAATGTCCAGACGAAACACCTGGACCGCAGACGGAGAGGGTCAGGGTTCATTCACACACCCATACGCTTTCATAACTTCAAAGGTGTATAGACAGGCTCCGTGCGGGGAGCGAATGAGAACAAAAAGTCCAAAGGCGTGGCTCCGTTTCAGTCGAGTAATGGATACCGAGATCAGGAGTGATGTGGAACCGTGCCTTGTAACAGGATAAGCAGTGTCGCAAGACGCTCGTTCAACAAACGACGGTATCGATGTCTGGATGCTTCAAGGGGGTGTTCGAGTCAAACCGGGACTCGTGATGTGATATGAAGGCGTAAAAATCCAATCACAGTACAGCGATGAGACTCTTAGCCGCAGTAGAACGTTCATTCATCCAAGTAAAAGGAGTTCCTGGGAGGCTAGCGTTACCGAAATGCTATCCAAGCACTAGGGGAAACTCTGGGGTTATGGCATCGTAGCAGGGGACTAGTGTGTGTATATAGAGAAATAAAGCTTGGTTTAAAATCTCATAACTGTGTTCCTGTTAATCAAAAGTCCCGGTTTGACTTGAACACCCCTTTTGTATATTCTTAGCACTCTTTTCATTTCCAGTTTGCAAGGCTTCAGTATAACTCGAGTTATATAAATAAAGAAAGCGCTCGTTGCTTCAAAGGTTCGCTGTACACACTTTATTTACTGATAAAATGGATAAAAGTCGAACATGACCCTCAGTTATTGACAAAGAGCCAAAGAGGCAGCACGAATGTAAGGAACTCCAAAACCGTCATTTGTAGGAAGATAAACAAAGCCTTTCTGTCAGCTGCTTAACAAAAGCATACCAGAATGAGAGATTAATCTTTTGTTCTAATGCGCGCGCGCACACACACACACACACACACACACACACACACACACACACACACACACACACACACACACACACACACACACACGTACTGAAAGCAGGAACTGTTGAAGTCTGAATGGTGGACGTGGTCAGTTTCGTTACTGGAGTGTGTTTAGGGAAAGGCCGCCGCTTTCATGTTTAGACATCAATGCGCAACCGATACGGATGAGATCTACAGCTGCGCAGGAGTGTACATGGCAACAAGTTTTGGTCGTGTGTGACATTTCTTACATAATATGTAGTTGCACATGGCCTCGCCTTAACGGCACCGGTCACGTCGGATCAGGATGCCATTAGGATCTCCAGCTCGTTCCTGTTCGGGTGCTCTCGCAAGTCACGTCGTGCAATTCTAAGATTTTGGTCAGACCGGTTTTACGCGTCATGATGGTTCACATTCTTAAATGTATATAAAAGTGACTCTAACATGGACGTGTGCGCGCATGCGCTCTGGGACAGCATGTCTTAACTCAAGCCATCTGGGTTCAAACATGTCAGATTTGTGCAACCACTCATCATTCTTTTCAAACAATAGATTGATTTTAGTTAAAAAAAAAAAATGCCTGGGATTTTGCTCTGTAGGACGTGTGTTGAGGTCCAAAAGAAGGAACAAGGCCAGACGCCTCTGATCTGAAATCCACGAGTTGCCGGTGCCGTTTGGCGTCAGCATCAGCGAGCGTCCCACGTATGCACAGTCGGACACACTCCGGTCTACCCATTCTCATTCAAGACGTACGAGCACGTATACGATATACATCTGATCTAGAATCACATACAAAAGTGGCCGAATGATCCGATCAGATACTGTATGCGTTCAGCCAAACCCTGAAAAAAATCTGTTCTGTCTCACATTAGGGTAAAAATTTTTTTTTATTTTGATTGTCTCCAGACGGGTGATTCTACAGACTAGTTAAAGTTCCCCAGCGTTCCATGTTTGATATAATAAAGCCAGACACACACAAGCTGAAACATGAGTGTGTATCCTGTGTGGTCATGAAGCACAAACAGTACAGCTCTTGTCAATACTCGATCGCGCCGTATTTTATACCAAGTAACGATTATGCGGATGCATGACTTCTTCTCGCCGTGCAAAACGATTTTGATTTGTGTTCATCAAAAGCCGAAATGTTTTTGACATCTAAACGCCGAAATGTTCAAATACTTCTGTTTAAAGAATTTCTTTTTTTGTGAGTCCGGAATCTTTTGTTGGACCATGCGAGATAAATCCTAGCAGTAATTTTCATCATCAAATCAACTGAAAGGATTTCAATAAAGCAAATTCCAGATCAACAACAATAAAATACCACAAGCGATGGACAGCGATATTCCACTCGACTTTCATTTTGTGTGGTTTTTATGCTGGGTCAATAAACTGCAGTTTCTTGGCGTGGACATGTCTCGTTCTCCAAAACCCCCTACATGCTCTGGCTCGTTGCACGCATTCCAGGTGGAGAAGTCAAATACATGAACAGAAACGGACACGGCTTTAAACATGTCCGACAAGGTGAACACAAACCCAAATCCAAGTCTACACCCAGATCAACAGGACCTACTCCTCGCTAGATACGCTTCGATCTGATTTAGCTATCTAACCAGTGGTAGTGCCTCTTACGCCGTGATCTAGCGGATGGACTCGGTCTGATTTTCTCATGTGCAAATATTTAGATCATTTCCTCAGCCCCCTAAGCTACTGCGCTGTGTGGATCATCGCGCCGCACATATTCCCCTGTAAATTGGGTCAGGCAAAGCCTCTGGCTAGATTTAACATTTTAGGAATTTAATTTGGAATTCATGAAATTGCGAATGCATTTTAAGCTACTTGCATCAGAACGTTCTGTGAATGGTGTGTATTGTGCTGCATCCTTCTCCACCATCCTTCTTAGTCTCACGTCTCTACATAGCAAGTGATATACAGTACATGCATTGAGAAGTCCTACCCATGCCGACATAGCAACTGGTGTAGTAAGGTTCTCTTTACTGGTTTGGATCGAGCTCAAACTGGAGCTTTGTTTTTCTTCAAATTGGTTGATGGACTCATTATTGTCACATTTAATTTCTAGTTCTAACGGTTTAACCGCGGTATAACAATCCAGATTTTCCAAAGAGGATTACGCAACCTTGTGACTAAAAGGACTAATGGTAGCGCTCACCTTCATCCATTTCAAAACATCAAGGACATACTGATATTTAGGACGGGGAGATATGGCTGAAAACTGTATCACGATATCAGTGTTTCATATCGGTCGATATCGATAATTATTGATATTTTTTATGACCCATTTAAAATAAGGACCAGGAGAAGAATATATTATATTTAAACATTTTTATTTTAAACTTAACCTTCCTCTGATCATAGTCCCCTCAGTTATTAAGACAGAAATGTCAACAACCATGGAAAAATCAAATAATTAAAGTCTAAAGTCACAATGAACACTTAACAATTATCTCTTAACATTTAAGGTGCAAAATTAAAAGAAAATGTAAGAAATGCTTAATAAAGTGTAATAAAATAGTGCAATGCGTTTATTATATCAGATGCCTTTAGAGAAAACTACAACAAAAATATATTGTTGTAATATATTTGAGTTTGATGTTAATTCACTGGCGGGCCACCAGGGGGCAATACCGCGCTGTATACTATGTGTCGTGTGCACTGAATGCAGTAAAAGAAGAATACAGTTTCTTTTCCTCTGGTTGTCTCACACAAAAAGCAAGTAATATAGATGTTAGTTGTACATATTGATGCAAACATAACAATTGTAATAACAAAGAATAAACTACCCGCCAATGTGGCTAGTGAGACTAAAGTTATTACCCGCCACAGCCGGATTTTACACGCATTTGGCGGGTGGGCGGGTGCAAATGTCAACGCCATCTTGTCTCCGTTTATGCTTCCTGAATCGCGACTGTACTACTTCCGGGTCCTAGAGCCGGTCGCGGAGCGAGTGCGCATGAGAGCAACCAAACTAGCTTCGCCACCTCTGTTTTCTTCCGACAGAGAATAAAAAATATCGAACATTCTATCGAACACATTTTTCATTGGTATCGATCACGTGTCTATCGCGAAACATATCGTTATCGTTTTATCGCCCAGGCCTACTGATATTTGGTAAAAGGTACAGGGTTTAGATTGCTGATGACTGGGGTAAAGTCATTTTCTCTGATGGAACCCTTTTCCGGGAAAAAAGCTTGTCCGGAGAAGAGAAGGTGAGCGCTACCATCAGTCCTGTGTCATGCCAACAGTAAAGCATCCTGAGAGCATTCGTGTGTGGAGTCGCTTCTCACCCAGGGTAGTTGGATCAGTCGCAAGTTTACCTAAGAACACAGCCATGAATAAAAAATGGTACGAAAAACAAGAAAAGTTGCCTTTTCCTGCATGATGGAGCACCTTGCAATGAGGCAGAAATGATAATTAAGTGGTTCAGGAAAGAAAACATCAAAATCTTGGGTCCATGGCCAGGAAACTACTCGGGTTTTTAATCCCATTGAGAACCTGTGGTCAATCCCTCAATCCTCGGGATGTGGGCCAGAAGTTGATTGACGGCATGCCAGGGCGAATTGCAGAGGCCTTGGAAGAAAAAGGGGCGACACTGCAAATATTGACTCTCTGAAGTATTTGACACTTAGCAATTGCTTGTAATTATACTTCAGTATACCAAAGTAACATCTGACAAAAAGATCTAAAAACACAGAAGCAGCCGCCTTTGTGAAAATGAATATTTGTTTCATTCTTCAAACTTCCGGCCACGACCGTGACATCATGCTCGCTCATTGGGTTCGGCCGCAGGGATTCCTGAAAGCGCATCATATTGATTCGCTGCATGAGGTCCATTTGGGTAACATCTGTCTGTAGTTCAACAAGGTTATGACAGAGTTCAGGAATTCCGGTCAGAGCACAGCGGCGTCCCGCGCGCGACGCACGTATCCAGGGTTTGAAGTTAACTTCGGCCAAGTTGGCACGTAGATGAAACAGATCCACTGGGCCAAGCATATTTAATTTAACAGGCCAAAATAATACGTCGTGTTTTTGCAACGTCATACAGACATTCCATCCAGTGCATGTTATTGATTATAATAAGGTATTATGTTGAATGCAAACTGAAAGAGGAAGTCAGGGCAAAATGTGTAGCGAAATAAGTTTTATTGAAACCGTGTGTAAAAATAAATGAATAAATAAATAAATGAAAATAAATTACAAACAGCTGATCAGCTCCTGCAGTCTGCTTTCTTTCGGAAAAATGCCTTGTCTTCGGTAGCCCGAGGCTAACGCTAGCTACCGGTAGACGTGTTGCAGCCAGGTGAGCCCATTGTAGAGCAAACAGAAGTGGCTTGGTGTTTGCCGTGCGCTTGCGTCATTGCACGTGTGTGTGTGTGTGTGTGTGTGTGTGTGTGTGTGTGTGTGTGTGTGCCGTCCCCAGAAGGCTCTGGAGAAAGAAGCTGCAGCTTATCCAAAAACGAAGACTTATTAAAAAAAATTAATTACGTGACTATTTTGGTACGAACGTTTACCCGCCATGTGGCGGACAGCCCTCTGAGATTTACTCGGCAAATGGAAAATCTACCCGCATTTGGCACTTGGCGGGTGTTCATTTCGGACCCTGCGTGAGTCTCATGTCTCTTGAATAGACAGTAATTGCGCTGCCAGGTGTATGACTGTACAGGACATGTTAGCAGCGCAACAGATCATAAAGCTCACAGTTTGGATCTCATCACTGATTTTGGTCACGATTTATTTATTTATTTATTTATTTATTTATTTTTTGGGTCAGCAGAGGAAACAAAGACGAACATTAAATGTAAAATTGTGCAATGCCTTTCATTACTTGTATAACTTGAACAGCATTTAAAACTTCTCTTTTATATATATATATATAAAATATATATATTTTCATGATTTTCATGGACACACATTTTCTTCCTTTGAACAATAATAAATGAAAAGCAAATCGTCGGAACATTTTTATCATTCTTGTAATAGAAAAAAAAAAGCTAGTTTTAGTGAAAGTTTACTTTCATATATCGGTCTACAGTGTGATTTATTACTCGTGCAGCTGTTAATGTTTTTCCCCGGGTTTTATAAGAGAGGAGGGTTTTCAGCTCTGCATAGGGGGGAATTTGTCTGTATGATCTGGCAACCCCCCAGCTGCACAAAGCATGTGGGCGAAACGCAGTCGGAGCCAGTGAAAATACAATTAATTAGTGCACGTGAGAGAGAGTTCGAGCGAGTGATGATGAATTCCATTCGTGCACACGCAGAGGTTTTCCGCTCAGGAGTGGAGCACAAATATAACGGCATACAGAGACGGTGAGATTCAATTCCGCACCACGGTGCTCTGCAATTAATCAGTTACTGTATCGACTACTACACGTATAACCTGTAATACAGTACGTGTCTTGGTTAATTATAATAAACACCTGTGTTGCTGTACTTTTTATTGATTAAATTTTCCCAAGTACATACATGAGTATAGTATTTACACAAAAGGGGCGGGAATCGCCAGGGAGCGACCGATACAATATTATCGCTATACCCTGGTGCAGATTCGGTTAATATCCAGAATCAATACAATTTATTATTCTTTTTTTGAATAAAAAAATTTTTTATTGTGTGCGTGGCGTTTGCATGTTCTCCCCGTGCTCAGTGGGTTTCCTTCAGGTTCTCTGGTTTACTATCCCGGTCCAAAGACATGCTGATTAGGCGAAGTGGCGTTCCCGAATTGCCCGCAGTGTTGAATGAGTGTGTGTGTGTGTATCCCGTCTGGGGTAGTTCCCCCCCCACCCCCCCGATGGTCGATGAGTGAATCTTGATACATAACAAAACCTCTATTGTACAGCATCTAAATCGGAGACGTGTACAATGTTGTAATCTTATGTTTCCGCTGCCTTCACCTGCTTCATTCCAGTCATTTTTGGACCATCAGTAAATTGGCCCACAGCGTGCACACTCGAGCACATGATGACGAGTATCATGCATCACGTATCATGTTATTGCTTCCATCCAGTCTAGCGAGTTCTTTCTCTAGGTCCTATGCTCTTTTCGAAACTGCCCTGTTCCTGTTACCACCTCCGAGGAGCGCTCCATCGGCCCTCTTCCACATACCCCCTAGCCTCAGCCGGCGCTCCGATCGTCGGGGGAGAAACGGGAACGTCGTGTCTCGCCCCCGACACCCAGACGATTTTTGCGCTCGATCTAAACGCGCAACCCTGTGCGTTCGCTGTTCTGTCGCGCCGCTTCAGGAGCCTAGAAGTTTGAAAAAGCTTCCTTATGTTGCAGAACCGGCTGTCTCGGCATTTGACAGCTTTAGTCAACAGGATGGCTGCCGAGGTGAGAACTGTGAAGAAAATCGATTACTATCTATAGGAACACAGCGGCAGAAAGCACTTTTTCTTTTTCCCTCTTTTTTTTTTTTTTTTTTGATGGATCCTGTGCTCCGTTGCCTTCACAATCCTACATCCTTTTCTCCCTGGAGGCAGGATGAATAATTTAGCCTGCACAGAGAAATCCAAATGTCATGTAGAAATGTTTTTTTTTTTTTTTCCTTTATTTTTTTTTTCCTGGAATCTGTTCTGCTTTTGTAAACAGGCAGCTAATTGCTACATGGTTTATTTCAAACTGTTTCTTTTCCCCCTTCTGGTTTCAGTCAGTGTGTGTGTGTGTGTGTGTGTGTGTGGGCTTGGACTGTGAGAAGGTTTGAGCGTTTGATAAGATCAACGTTTAGTGTATAGCTTTTTCTATAAACACACACACACACACACACACACACACACACACACTGCCCTGGTTACACTGTATAATATTGTCCTGATATGGAGTGTGTTGAGCTGAATGCACATTCTCACGCAATCTGCAATGTGAACCTTTTCATTTGTTATCTGAATGTCGTGTGTGTGTGTGTGTGTGTTAAAAGCACTGTGATATGTACAGGAATAAATTTAACCCTAAGACTCACAGTCGCAGCACCGAGACGGGAGGTGTTGAATGTATTTCGAACACACATTCACACTCGCACACATCTGAAACACACACACACACACACACACATACACACACGCGTCTCTTCTATACAGCATGCTCCAACTGTTCATATCACAAGCCTGCTTTCTGCTGTCGCCGCTCTTGTCGCATCTTGCTGTACTTTCTTTCAGGTGTGTGTGTGTGTGTGTGTAAGAGAGACACTCATTAGCCTACCTTATTCCTCAGCAGGCTAATACAGAGTCAATACGAAAGGAGACACTACACACACACACACACACACACACACACACACGCACACACACACACACACACACGTCATCATAGGGTATATGGGCACGTGGTAGGGAAATGGAATCCGTAACACACACACACACACACATTCTCCTCCAGCTCGTGTCTGACACACGGTTTCTCCCCGCGGTCTCTCGGTCACTCGACTCATCGCCTCGTCTTGGCTCGTTCTCCTCTCGCGCAGCTCCTGAGGGATGAAGGATGGAATTCATGTTACCACCCCAGAGTCCCTCAGCCTGGGTTTTTATTAAAGCGTTCATATGGTGTGTGTGTGTGCACGCGTATACAGGAGACAACGAGAGAGACATGATGATTGGTGACAGGCCTCAAAAAAGGACAGGAAGGTGTTTGTGGGATTTACATCAGAGCCATGCCCTGTGTTGAAGTGCGAGTGTGTGTATGTGTGTGTTACCTGCAGGCATGACAGGATTGTAAAATGGAACAGCACTGACACACAGCTTCTGCTCTCTCATTTCTCTCCCTCTCATTTCTCTCTCTCTCTCATGATCTCTCTCTCTCTCCGTCTCTGTCTCTCTCGACTGTGTATTACTCACCCAACTGTGTATTTCGTGGCAAGACCTCGAAATTATACATTTCAATACCTCCTTCAAGGTGTTTACACGTTAAATCATGGCCTCATTTTTAAAGCTTTTATGCAGCGTTTCCTCGGAGGCTGCCACTGGAGACTCCTTCCAAAAAAAAAAACGAAGGTTAAATGAGAACCTCTCTCCTATCTGCTAGTGTATAAAACCAGAGCCGATGCGACACGAGAACCCACAACCTGCTGACTAATAATCTCAACGAATTAGACGCCACTTGACTTTTGTTGGCAATTATATTCTCACACACTCGCTCACACACACACACTCGCTCATTCTGCATCGAGTTTATCCAGGGAGCGAATCCCAGGAGGCTTGCGGCGATCCATCACACACGCGCATACACACTCATCACACACCACACGTACAGCGTAATATGGTTATACTGTATATATATATTCAACATTCAGGTGAGTATTGTAGATCATATCGTTTTAGACTATTATTGTGTGTGTGTGTGTTTTGGCATATTTTCTCTGAAGGACTTTTATTTTTACAAAAATGAGCAAATTTGTAACTTTCCACCCCACCGCCTCCTAACACCCCTCCCCCCCTCCCCCAAACCCCCTCCCTGGTACCGCTGAGATCCGGCTGCAAAATTTCAGCGGAAAGTTTGTTTCGAAAAAAAAAGAAAAAAAAGTGGAATTAGAAAGTGCTGAGTCACTGAAAAAGCGCAGGAACGCACGATCGGTTATTCCCCCTGCTGAGGGAAGTGGCTAAGAGACGTGGAGAAATATTGGACTGAGAAGTGATGGGGAGGTTTTCACTGACCCGTACAAAAAGCTGAATTTAGCCATGAAGCAGTCAGTCTGGTCTCTCTATCTCTCTCTCACACACACACACTCACTGCTCACAACACCTACAGATTGGTGCGACATGAGGTTTTTCATTTCTGAAAGGTCTCTTGGAAAACAGATGTTTGTTTTTATGGGATTTTTACTTTTTTTTTTTTTTTTTGCTCGTCTCTCTCCATACACACACACCCACACACACGCATATACACACGATGTTCCTCATCGATGTGTGCTGTAAGATGCTGAATAATTGAAATCCGAAATGATTTTCCATTACAACCAATGGTCAGTCATGTAGCACACACTCGCAGGCGCTCGCACACACTCGCAGGCGCTCGCACACACGGTTCTCAGTCAAGATAAAAAATAAAAAAAAATCAATGATATAAATAATTTTCCTCTATCCTCAGCAGGCCCCTTGGCTCAGAAGGTGAGGGTGGAGCCAGAAGTGGTGTCCTATCCGGGCCAGACGGTGACTCTGCGCTGTCAGTTTCCCGACCCGAGCCAGACCCAGCTCACTCAGGTCAGAGGTCACGTCCTGTCTCCAACATGCATGCACACACACACACTGTGTATTGTCTGCCTTATTTTGACGTCTCTCATGGAGGACGTTGTCGATGTGGGATCCTTCACTTCAGTTGTAGTCTGATGTCTAGGTCTATAAATCATTTTCAGCGTTTTCCTTCATTTTGCTCTGTAGGTGTCTTGGATTTTAGAAACGGGCTCCGGCGTTCGGACCAACATCGCGGTATTTCATCCCAATTTCGGGGTGAATTACCCGCCGTCTCCAGTGCACGATCGGGTGAGTTTCACGGCAGAAACGCCGACTCTGGAGAGTCCAACTATTCAGATCACGGAAATTAAACTGACGGATGAAGGGAAGTACATCTGCGAGTTCGCCGCGTACCCCTCTGGAAACGAGCAGGGTGTAACCTCGCTCATCATACTAGGTGAGCAAACCGGATGGAGCATTCGTGTTGTTTTAGACATTGGTGCCTCCGAGATTTCTACATAATCAGTCAGACCCTGTTAATGTGTGAAGCATGGCAGTAACCTTGACCAGCCCCTTCCCCCCCCCTCTTTCTCTCTCTCTCTCTCTGTCTTTGCGCTATTGATCTGCCTGCTTATCATGCTGAGAGGCTGCCGCACTCCTGTCTTTCTCCGTCGCTTTTCCCCTCTCTTTGCCTTTGATGTCTTTCTCCAAGAGGAACGTGTGTACAATGTGAGCACTGTGCAAGAGGCGAACCAATCCTCCACGTATACTTCCTTCCCTTCCTTCTCTCCTCTCTTCTCCTCTCCTCCTCCTCTTCTTTTTCTGTCCTGTGTCAAAGCCACCCCGTAAAATAAAGGTCGAACCTCCTCTTCTCTTCTCTTGTTTACTTTCTTCCAGCCAAGCCCGTGAACTCGGCTAAAACCATCACCGTGTCTGCCGGCAGCACTCCCGTCTCCGTAGCGAGCTGCGAGTCCGCTAACGGACGGCCCCCCGCAAGCATCGCCTGGACGACGGCTCTGAACGGCAACAGCTCGGCACCGGTGACCACGGACAACTCGGACAACACGGTGACGGTGCACGGGGAGTACATGCTCATACCCACGGCAGCGGACAATGGCAAGGACATCACCTGCGAGGTGTCGCATCGCACACTGTCCAGATCCGAGACCTTCCCCATGAAACTGGTCGTCCAATGTACGTCCATGTCCCTTTTTTCTTTCTTTCTTTCTTTCCGTTTTGTCATTTGCAGAACAGGATAAGTCTCCAGGGATTAATTATTTCCAGATTGGCTTTTAACGTAGGCGCTTGAGTACACTTCGGGTGAATCATGAACTGAGGCCCGTCGATACGAAAGAATATCAGAGTACAACTTGTTAGTCTCGGCGAGTCTGAGAAACCCGCCACTATACTGGCTCCCCGATTGCTTGTGTAATTTTAGTTAATGTTTAAATACGGAGCTCTGTGTAGACCTTTCTGTAATGGCACCAAGTAAACACGGTCTGCTCTCTCCCTCCTTCCCTCCCAGATCCTCCTCAGGTGCAGATCGTAGGATATGACAATAACTGGTATATGGGCCGGACAAGTGTGGCCTTGACCTGCCAGTATCAGGGGAATCCCAGTCCTCCCACTGTGAACTGGAAAGTGTGAGTAACGTAACTTTTTCTAAGCACAACAGGAAAGCTGATCATTACTGTCTGTCAAGGTTCAGCAAGTTCACAACGAGGGCTGTACTGAAAGTAATGCATAAGTGGCCATAAGGTTTTTTAAAATTTATTTTATTATTTTTTTGATTGATATAGATTAGTCAAATTGGACATGTTGGTAGAATAAATCTTCCTCCCTCTCTCTCCTTCTTAAGGTGAAATTCCATATTGCAAAACACATTTTCCCATAGAAAATAATGTAAATCCAGATAATCCGTTCCAGCCACCTAAAAATATTACCAGTATTACCACTTTCCAACCATATAGTCATATTATTTGCTTATTAAAAACAATCAAAACATTTCGAGAAGACATGCTAATGATGTAAAATATGAGATAAATTGACATTATACCTGACTTTAACTTGATTTATGATTCCCGTTTGGCAGGAATCAAAACCAAACTGAAAGTGGCTCCCTTTTCTTTTTGCTAACGGTCTTGCTATAAATAAAAAAAATAAAAAAAATTTGCTGTGAAGTGCTTGCACTATCACCCGGAGATCGCTGGTTCGATTCCCGGGTGATGCTGTATCCTCTCACAGCTGGAGGTCTAGAGAGAGCTGATTGGCCGAGCTCTCTCAGAGGGGAGGGATGAGAGGTACTTCGTGCTCCCACATTAATCATGGCTCTCCAGTCAATCAGGGGCGTCTATGAGCTCACGCAAGCGGAGAGAGCGGATAGCGCTGTCCTCCGAGTGTGTTACTCCGCTTTTAATGGTGCAAATCAGGAGCGTCTATGAGTTCACGCAAGCGGAGAGAGCGGATAGCACTGTCCTCCGAGTGTGTTACTCCGCTTTTAATGGTGCGTGAGCGAGCAGTTCGAAAAGATGCGGTCAGCTAGCATCACGTGGTTTCGGAGACACGTAATAGTCGTCGGCCCTCCCGACTGAGTGGTAGTAGTAGCCTTAATGTGGGCGCCCCCTAGTGACGGGGAGGAATTGGACACGACTAAATTATACAGAAAATCAGGGACAAATCCATGCCCGCTTTTTTATTACTTTTAGTACAGCCTAGGTATCAGCATCTAATCACTTCCTATTAAACCTTGTAAATCACTTTAACATAGCCTTGTTCTAAGTTTGCATCAAGGCAGCCATATTGAAAAATTTTACCCAATCTACGTTTCCTTGCGATCCCTTTTTATCGAATGATTATCAAATCACCAGATCCGGAAACCAAGCCTCCGGTGGTTTGTCAGTGCTTTACTTCGCCAGTGTTGCTTTAATGTTATCCTAACGTTCTTTTCAAATGCTCCCCTGACAGAAGCTCGGGCTTCCTGCCGGATTCGGTGGAGGTGAATCATAATAAACTGACCATACGGAAGGTGGATGACGCTGTGAACAACACGTTCATCTGTGAGGTGACGAACAGCCTCGGCACCGGCAAGGACCAGGTCACTGTGTTCGTCAGAGGTGAGTGAGATCACACACTCCGACAGTACATTACAACTGGATAAAGCCCACTGAGCTCGTCTGAACATCCGCTACCTTATGGACACACACACACATTTCCAAACTGTTTTTTTTTTTTTTTTTTTATTATTATTGTTTATACCTACTCGTACCCACCCACTCATGAGCAGTGCATCTGTAGACGTGACATCAGGTAGCGAACAGCAGCAACACTCACTCGGTGTCCTGCGCGTCCTCCACCAGGGGATTGTGGTTTATCGGTGTAAGCCAGTTTCTTGTGTCTTTCATGTTTCATGTTGCATGCATACAGTAGGTGTGTGCACCAGCTATTTGTCTCTCTGCTTCTTCATATCCTGTGTTTGTCTCGTCTATTACTTCACAAGTCTGTCAGCTTTGTTGCATAAAAACCAAAAATTGCAACATCCACGGATTTCTTCTTACCCAATTTAGATATAAAATGTACCGCATGAAATCCTTTTCTTATGTTCTCCACATCAGCCGTGTTCCCAGATGTGTCTTAGGGTGACTGTAGTGGCGTAGGAAATTACGGAACATCTGAGCCTTCTCGCAGGAAACAGCAGAAGGTCCCGAACTAACTGGAAATAACTCGCACAATTATTTCCTTTTAAGTGTTCTTCCCGAAATCGATCGTCTCACTCTGTCTTTGTGCAAATTGGCTCTGGTCTCTTTGGAACTTACCTGGTCTGGGAAAGGCAAGAAAGAAAGAGGGGGGAAAAAAAAAAAAAAAAAAAAAAAAACTTAAAGTGCATGTCCGTGTGTCAAGAGATTGAAACACAAGAGCTCTGTATAATGCATGAGACGTCCCGCGGAGCGCCGGGCCGGACAGGAGCGCCGTGCCGCGCCGCGCTCGCTCCCCGTCATCAGCCGTGTACATTTTTATTATTATTATTTTATTTTTTTCCTTTTCCTGTTCTGTTCCTCTTCCACAGAGCAGCGTTGATGGTATAAAATATAGAAGTGCACTTTACCGCTGGTGGGAACATCACTCCGCTTCATGCTGGCCAAGGAGTAATGGCCGAGTTAATGATAGAAAATGTGCCTCTCTCCAGCAGCCCATCTTTTAAGAGGCTTCTATCTTCTGCTCCTCCACGTTTCTTTCTTTCTTTCTGTCTTTTTTTTTTCTTCCCTCCCCCCCCCCCTCTACCCCCCTCCCCCCCTTCTAGCACTCTGCTATTTCTTCCTCCATCTGTCATCTCTGCCTTTCGTAAATGGTGTTGTGTAGCGTAAAGGCAAAGGTTGCTTTGCTGGGAGACGGAGCGGATAAAAACAAACGGAAAAAAAAAAACATTAGCACACCGAACCCGTTAAAAGTCCGCCCGGCGCGTCTCCCCCGCGAGCTTGCCTGTCTGGGGTTCTAATGGAACAAGAGCGATCGGGAGGAAAGACAAGCGAGAGCTCGAGAAAGGGAATTGTAAAGGAATGATGAAAGCGGGAGGTGATGGAACAGAGAGCAGAGGCGAGACAAAGGAAGTGATGAATAGCGACGGCGTACAAACGTTGCCCGGTAAATATCGCCGGTAAGGTTTGTCTTTTTTGCATCGCTCCTTCTCTCCTCCTCAAGTGGTCCAACACCTGGCTTCCTCTCCTCCTCCTCCTCCTCTTCGTCATCAGTCACTCGTCTCCCACAGGGACGAGGAATCAAGGGGACAGGGATGACAGTGAAATGCTAATTAGGCTGTAAAGCCAGCCCAGCTATACTGGACCTGGAATTCCCATCCAGGTGCTCGGTGGCGTATAGACGGTGGTAAGGAAGTGTGTTTAGCACACGCTAAGGCTCAGTGATGGTCATTCGAAGTCATTTCCAGCTCATAAAAGCTTAGATTTTGTTCAGGAGACTGATCTCAGGCTCTGATTCCCGTCAGTCAGAGGACAATTCAGTTCTCCAACCACAGCACCAAAAAAAAAAAAAACAACCTGTGGCTACCAAACTTCTTTTTAGGAGAGAAAAGTGTCATTAATGCGCATACGTTGTCTCGCAGTTGGAAACAAAAGTCATAGATGCGAAACTATGTAGCGGGAGAAAACGCTGGGGGAAAAAAAAAAGATGCTTGTTGATAAAGTGGTGCAAAAGGTAGCGTCTGGTTTTACAGAAAATAAACATCGCGCTCTCAGTCTGTCTCCAGTAAACGACAGACAGAGACCCTCTTAAGCCTGCATTACCGCGATAAACAAATTCCGTGCATGTCGCATTTCTCTGCCTCACTTTTATACATTTTTTTTTTTTTTTTTTTTAAAAAGCGTCTCCTGTTTTTTTGTTCGAGCACCGCAGAGAGCCTTGTACTTATTCAGTAATTGGAATGAATTCCGACTCTTGTTGAAGCATGTAGGCTGAAAATGAAAGGGTGGCTTGCTTTCTGCACACACTCTGAGATGGAGAGAATGTGTGTGTGTGTGTGTGTGAGAGAGGAAGGAAGGAAGGAAAGCGCATGTTCTGCTGATGACTACACGACCACCCGCTTAACAATGACATAGAGGTGGATTCTGCGCCGGCGATGTGCGAGTTGGTTTTAGCATGTCAGGTGTGTGACAATAGGTGAGCGCAACATGTGGACAGGCGTGAAATGGTCAGTACCTTCTCGCCAGCCCCTCTTTTTTTTTTTTTTTTTTTTCCCCCTTCACCCCTGGCAACTGTCTCCATGGTGACTCGGGTCAGCCTGAGCAGATCTGACTTGTCATGCAGTTGCTGCTTGATGTGTGTGTGTGAGAACATATGAGAGCGGAAGCTGTGCAGCCCTCCCCAGTGAAGACTCCCATCAGTCCCCCCCCCCAGACCTGTGCGTCAGAGAGAGGGAGAGGGGTTCAAACCCGGCCACTTTAACAGCAATGCCAGCAGATTTCACCATGCACGTCGTCATTCGCTTCTTCTTTTTCCACCTCCGACCTTTTCGTGGTGTAATTACTAAAGAAGTGCCACACTCCAGATTGGTACAAATCTTCTTCCACGCTCAGACACTGCCAGCTACTAACTCGTCTTTTGTTCCGTGCCGTTCCCCCGTCCGTGCCCTCATTTGTTCATCGAGCTTCCTGATCAGCTCCCCATAGCACAACGATGACCGAAAACTGACTCGAACAGGAAATTTGCCTCCCCGCTTCAGAGACGATGCAGGGTCCAGTTTCCCAAACGCGTCATGAATTTAAGATCGTCTTGCGCGAGAGGGAGAGAGATGCTGGCTCTGCTATTTAACAGTCATTTATGTGCAGCAGTGCTGTTGGGAGTGAGCACAGAAGTCGTAGTGAAACGCAGCTGCATCATCATTATGCTGTGACAAAAAAATATATAACCGAACACCACCATGGTTAATTGCAGCATGTGAGCCCATAGATTTCATTGTTGATTTCCTTATTGAAGATGTTTATGATTTTATTTGTCATGGTAAGACTACTTATCGATGTAACTGGTTAATTTTGGCACGATGCAGATTGTTAATCTTATTACAAATGATAAAAAAAAAAACAGGGTCCAGGGTCTTGCCGCTTCTGCTCCACACGTCAATCTGGTATCGCCGTATCTCCAAGAATGGTGCTTTTTAGGGTAGTGGTGGCTCAAACGGTTAAAGCTGTTGGGTTACTGGGACCCCAGCACTGCCAAGTTGCCCTTGAGCCGGGTCCTTAACCCTATCCGGCCCAAGGGTCTGTAACCTGGCTGACCCCAGAGTCCTAGCTGTGCTGTGAGGTGCATGCGATAAATAACGGAATCTTTATCTCTTAAGGACTGAATCTTTACAAGATCAGTGTGAAAAGGGAGAATACCCCATCCAGAACAGTGGTTTGACGTTTTGATGTATGTGGCGTGTGCGACATGTCAGACAGTTAACAGATAACCCTCGAAATCATATTTGGAGTAGATCAGACCACGGGTGTCTTGTATAGCGTAGATTAGATCAGATATCTTGTATAGAGTAGATCAGACCATGGGCATTTATATATGGAGTAGATCAGACCACAGGTATCCTGTATAGAGTAGATCAGACCACAGGTATCTATGTGTAGAGTAGATCAGACCACAGGTATCTATGTGTAGCGTAGATCAGACCACAGGTATCTGTGTGTAGCGTAGATCAGACCACAGGTATCTATGTGTAGAGTAGATCAGACCACAGGTATCTGTGTAGAGTAGATCAGACCACAGGTATCTATGTGTAGAGTAGATCAGACCACAGGTATCTATGTGTAGAGTAGATCAGACCACAGGTATCTTGTGTAGAGTAGATCAGACCACAGGTATCTTGTGTAGAGTAGATCAGACCACAGGTATCTTGTGTAGAGTAGATCAGACCACAGGTATCTTGTGTAGAGTAGATCAGACCACAGGTATCTTGTGTAGAGTAGATCAGACCACAGGTATCTTGTGTAGAGTAGATCAGACCACAGGTATCTTGTGTAGAGTAGATCAGACCACAGGTATCTTGTGTAGAGTAGATCAGACCAGAGGTATCTATATGTAGCGTAGATCAGACCACAGGTATCTTGTATAGAGTAGATCAGACCACAGGTATCTTGTATAGAGTAGATCAGACCACAGGTATCTATATGTAGCGTAAATCAGACCACAGGTATCTATGTGTAGAGTAGATCAGACCACAGGTATCTATATGTAGCGTAGATCAGACCAGAGGTATCTATGTGTAGAGTAGATCAGACCACAGGTATCTATATGTAGCGTAAATCAGACCACAGGTATCTATGTGTAGAGTAGATCAGACCACAGGTATCTATATGTAGCGTAGATCAGACCACAGGTATCTTGTATAGAGTAGATCAGACCACAGGTATCTTGTATAGAGTAGATCAGACCACAGGTATCTATATGTAGCGTAAATCAGACCACAGGTATCTATGTGTAGAGTAGATCAGACCACAGGTATCTATATGTAGCGTAGATCAGACCAGAGGTATCTATGTGTAGAGTAGATCAGACCACAGGTATCTATATGTAGCGTAAATCAGACCACAGGTATCTATGTGTAGAGTAGATCAGACCACAGGTATCTATATGTAGCGTAGATCAGACCAGAGGTATCTATGTGTAGAGTAGATCAGACCATGGGCATTTATATATGGAGTAGATCAGACCAGAGGTATCCTGTATAGAGTAGATCAGACCAGAGGTATCCTGTATAGAGTAGATCAGACCACAGGTATCCTGTATAGAGTAGATCAGACCACAGGTATCTATGTGTAGAGTAGATCAGACCACAGGTATCTATGTGTAGCGTAGATCAGACCACAGGTATCTATGTGTAGAGTAGATCAGACCACAGGTATCTGTGTGTAGCGTAGATCAGACCACATGTATCTATGTGTAGAGTAGATCAGACCACAGGTATCTGTGTAGAGTAGATCAGACCACAGGTATCTATGTGTAGAGTAGATCAGACCAGAGGTATCTTGTGTAGAGTAGATCAGACCAGAGGTATCTTGTGTAGAGTAGATCAGACCAGAGGTATCTTGTGTAGAGTAGATCAGACCACAGGTATCTTGTGTAGAGTAGATCAGACCACAGGTATCTATATGTAGCGTAGATCAGACCACAGGTATCTATATGTAGCGTAGATCAGACCACAGGTATCTTGTATAGAGTAGATCAGACCACAGGTATCTTGTATAGAGTAGATCAGACCACAGGTATCTTGTGTAGAGTAGATCAGACCACAGGTATCTTGTGTAGAGTAGATCAGACCACAGGTATCTTGTGTAGAGTAGATCAGACCACAGGTATCTTGTGTAGAGTAGATCAGACCACAGGTATCTTGTGTAGAGTAGATCAGACCACAGGTATCTTGTGTAGAGTAGATCAGACCACAGGTATCTATATGTAGCGTAGATCAGACCACAGGTATCTATATGTAGCGTAGATCAGACCACAGGTATCTTGTATAGAGTAGATCAGACCACAGGTATCTTGTATAGAGTAGATCAGACCACAGGTATCTTGTGTAGAGTAGATCAGACCAGAGGTATCTTGTGTAGAGTAGATCAGACCAGAGGTATCTTGTGTAGAGTAGATCAGACCACAGGTATCTATATGTAGCGTAGATCAGACCACAGGTATCTTGTATAGAGTAGATCAGACCACAGGTATCTTGTATAGAGTAGATCAGACCACAGGTTTCTATATGTAGCGTAAATCAGACCACAGGTATCTATGTGTAGCGTAGATCAGACCAGAGGTATCTTGTGTAGAGTAGATCAGACCACAGGTATCTTGTGTAGAGTAGATCAGACCACAGGTATCTATATGTAGCGTAGATCAGACCACAGGTATCTATATGTAGCGTAGATCAGACCACAGGTATCTTGTATAGAGTAGATCAGACCACAGGTATCTTGTATAGAGTAGATCAGACCACAGGTATCTTGTGTAGAGTAGATCAGACCAGAGGTATCTTGTGTAGAGTAGATCAGACCAGAGGTATCTTGTGTAGAGTAGATCAGACCACAGGTATCTATATGTAGCGTAGATCAGACCACAGGTATCTTGTATAGAGTAGATCAGACCACAGGTATCTATATGTAGCGTAGATCAGACCAGAGGTATCTATGTGTAGAGTAGATCAGACCATGGGCATTTATATATGGAGTAGATCAGACCAGAGGTATCCTGTATAGAGTAGATCAGACCACAGGTATCCTGTATAGAGTAGATCAGACCACAGGTATCCTGTATAGAGTAGATCAGACCACAGGTATCTATGTGTAGAGTAGATCAGACCACAGGTATCTATGTGTAGCGTAGATCAGACCACAGGTATCTATGTGTAGAGTAGATCAGACCACAGGTATCTGTGTGTAGCGTAGATCAGACCACATGTATCTATGTGTAGAGTAGATCAGACCACAGGTATCTGTGTAGAGTAGATCAGACCACAGGTATCTATGTGTAGAGTAGATCAGACCAGAGGTATCTTGTGTAGAGTAGATCAGACCAGAGGTATCTTGTGTAGAGTAGATCAGACCAGAGGTCTCTTGTGTAGAGTAGATCAGACCAGAGGTATCTTGTGTAGAGTAGATCAGACCACAGGTATCTATATGTAGCGTAGATCAGACCACAGGTATCTATATGTAGCGTAGATCAGACCACAGGTATCTTGTATAGAGTAGATCAGACCACAGGTATCTTGTATAGAGTAGATCAGACCACAGGTATCTTGTGTAGAGTAGATCAGACCACAGGTATCTTGTGTAGAGTAGATCAGACCACAGGTATCTTGTGTAGAGTAGATCAGACCACAGGTATCTTGTGTAGAGTAGATCAGACCACAGGTATCTTGTGTAGAGTAGATCAGACCACAGGTATCTTGTGTAGAGTAGATCAGACCACAGGTATCTTGTGTAGAGTAGATCAGACCACAGGTATCTATATGTAGCGTAGATCAGACCACAGGTATCTATATGTAGCGTAGATCAGACCACAGGTATCTTGTATAGAGTAGATCAGACCACAGGTATCTTGTATAGAGTAGATCAGACCACAGGTATCTTGTGTAGAGTAGATCAGACCACAGGTATCTTGTGTAGAGTAGATCAGACCAGAGGTATCTTGTGTAGAGTAGATCAGACCACAGGTATCTATATGTAGCGTAGATCAGACCACAGGTATCTTGTATAGAGTAGATCAGACCACAGGTATCTTGTATAGAGTAGATCAGACCACAGGTTTCTATATGTAGCGTAAATCAGACCACAGGTATCTATGTGTAGCGTAGATCAGACCAGAGGTATCTTGTGTAGAGTAGATCAGACCACAGGTATCTTGTGTAGAGTAGATCAGACCACAGGTATCTATATGTAGCGTAGATCAGACCACAGGTATCTATATGTAGCGTAGATCAGACCACAGGTATCTTGTATAGAGTAGATCAGACCACAGGTATCTTGTATAGAGTAGATCAGACCACAGGTATCTTGTGTAGAGTAGATCAGACCAGAGGTATCTTGTGTAGAGTAGATCAGACCAGAGGTATCTTGTGTAGAGTAGATCAGACCACAGGTATCTATATGTAGCGTAGATCAGACCACAGGTATCTTGTATAGAGTAGATCAGACCACAGGTATCTTGTATAGAGTAGATCAGACCACAGGTTTCTATATGTAGCGTAAATCAGACCACAGGTATCTATGTGTAGCGTAGATCAGACCACAGGTATCTATGTGTAGAGTAGATCAGACCACAGGTATCTATATGTAGCGTAAATCAGACCACAGGTATCTATGTGTAGAGTAGATCAGACCACAGGTATCTATCTATATGTAGCGTAGATCAGACCAGAGGTATCTATGTGTAGAGTAGATCAGACCATGGGCATTTATATATGGAGTAGATCAGACCAGAGGTATCCTGTATAGAGTAGATCAGACCACAGGTATCCTGTATAGAGTAGATCAGACCACAGGTATCCTGTATAGAGTAGATCAGACCACAGGTATCCTGTGTAGAGTAGATCAGACCACAGGTATCTATGTGTAGAGTAGATCAGACCACAGGTATCTATGTGTAGCGTAGATCAGACCACAGGTATCTATGTGTAGCGTAGATCAGACCACAGGTATCTATGTGTAGAGTAGATCAGACCACAGGTATCTATATGTGGCGTAGATCAGACCACAGGTATCTATATGTGGCGTAGATCAGACCACAGGTATCTATGTGTAGCGTAGATCAGACCACAGGTATCTATGTGTAGAGTAGATCAGACCACAGGTATCTATATGTAGCGTAGATCAGACCAGAGGTATCTATGTGTAGAGTAGATCAGACCAGAGGTATCTATATGTAGCGTAGATCAGACCACAGGTATCCTGTATAGAGTAGATCAGACCACAGGTATCTATATGTAGCGTAGATCAAACCAGAGGTATCTATGTGTAGAGTAGATCAGACCGGAGGTATCTATATGCAGCGTAGATCAGACCACAGGTATCCTGTATAGAGTAGATCAGACCACAGGTATCCTGTATAGAGTAGATCAGACCACAGGTATCTATATGTAGCGTAGATCAGACCAGAGGTATCTATGTGTAGAGTAGATCAGACCACAGGTATCTATATGCAGCGTAAATCAGACCAGAGGTATCTATGTGTAGAGTAGATCAGACCATGGGCATTTATATATGGAGTAGATCAGACCAGAGGTATCCTGTATAGAGTAGATCAGACCACAGGTATCCTGTATAGAGTAGATCAGACCACAGGTATCCTGTATAGAGTAGATCAGACCACAGGTATCCTGTATAGAGTAGATCAGACCACAGGTATCCTGTATAGAGTAGATCAGACCACAGGTATCCTGTATAGAGTAGATCAGACCACAGGTATCCTGTATAGAGTAGATCAGACCACAGGTATCCTGTATAGAGTAGATCAGACCACAGGTATCCTGTATAGAGTAGATCAGACCACAGGTATCCTGTATAGAGTAGATCAGACCACAGGTATCCTGTATAGAGTAGATCAGACCACAGGTATCCTGTATAGAGTAGATCAGACCACAGGTATCTATATGTAGCGTAGATCAGACCACAGGTATCTATGTGTAGAGTAGATCAGACCACAGGTATCTATATGCAGCGTAAATCAGACCAGAGGTATCTATGTGTAGAGTAGATCAGACCATGGGCATTTATATATGGAGTAGATCAGACCACAGGTATCTATATGCAGCGTAAATCAGCCCACAGGTATCTATGTGTAGCGTAGATCAGACCACAGGTATCCTGTATAGAGTAGATCAGACCACAGGTATCTGTGTAGAGTAGATCAGACCACAGGTATCTATATGTAGCGTAGATCAGACCACAGGTATCTATGTGTAGAGTAGATCAGACCACAGGTATCTATATGTGGCGTAGATCAGACCACAGGTATCTATATGTGGCGTAGATCAGACCAGAGGTATCTATATGTAGCGTAGATCAGACCAGAGGTATCTATGTGTAGAGTAGATCAGACCAGAGGTATCTATATGTAGCGTAGATCAGACCACAGGTATCCTGTATAGAGTAGATCAGACCACAGGTACCTATATGTAGCGTAGATCAGACCAGAGGTATCTATGTGTAGAGTAGATCAGACCAGAGGTATCTTGTGTAGAGTAGATCAGACCAGAGGTATCTATGTGTAGAGTAGATCAGACCAGAGGTATCCTGTATAGAGTAGATCAGACCACAGGTATCTATATGTAGAGTAGATCAGATCACAGGTATCTATGTGTAGCGTAGATCAGACCACAGGTATCCTGTATAGCGTAGATCAGACCAGAGGTATCTATGTGTAGAGTAGATCAGACCAGAGGTATCTTGTGTAGAGTAGATCAGACCAGAGGTATCTATGTGTAGAGTAGATCAGACCAGAGGTATCCTGTATAGAGTAGATCAGACCACAGGTATCTATATGTAGAGTAGATCAGATCACAGGTATCTATGTGTAGCGTAGATCAGACCACAGGTATCTATGTGTAGCGTAGATCAGACCACAGGTATCTATGTGTAGCGTAGATCAGACCAGAGGTATCTATGTGTAGCGTAGATCAGACCAGAGGTATCTATGTGTAGCGTAGATAAGACCAGAGGTATCTATGTGTAGAGTAGATCAGACCACAGGTATCTATGTGTAGCGTAGATCAGACCACAGGTATCTATGTGTAGAGTAGATCATACCAGAGGTATCTTGTATAGAGTAGATCAGACCACAGGTATCTATATGTAGAGTAGATCAGACCACAGGTATCTATGTGTAGCGTAGATCAGACCACAGGTATCCTGTATAGAGTAGATCAGACTGCTAGATTTTATAGAATAGATCAGACCCCGGATTTCTTATAGAGAGTAGATTAGACCACAGATATCCTGTATAGAGTAGATTAGACCACAGTTATCATCTATGAAGTTAATTGGACTTCATATATGCGGAGTAGACCGCTGATATTGCCTGATAAGCCAAGTATTTGTTCCGTAAAAATAACAGACATGGTGTTAGTGTTTGAGAAGGTATACATCATACCACAATCTTTTCTGCTTCTGACACAGCCGTGAGTTGATATCCGTGCTGATCTGATAGCGTAGCCGTCTTCGTGTCCTGAGCTCAATCTCTGATGTTCTGCATGAATTAGTAACAAAAACCTTCAGAGAGATGATGTACGTGGGCTTTCTGACAATCGTGTCCTGTTGTGTTCTCTCTGTGGTGGCATGTGCGTGGTGTCTCCTTCCTCACGGCTGCAGGGTCTCGGGTTTGATCCTGTAATCCTGAGCTTAGGTTAAAGTCATGTTCTCTCAAAGTACATTCAGTTTTCCTTCAGTTTCTCTTGTTCACTGCTGCTCCGGCACACCTGGCGTGTTGCAGTGGACTGGCGTCCCATCCAAGGTCTATGTCGACATCATGGATCAGATACAGATGGTTAGTGAAGGTCCAATAGAAGATCAGAGCAGTATCAGACACTGATGGTTATTTACAGAAAATTAAAGACGTTTCATGCTACAGAATAGCTGATTTTGTTGTTTATCCTAATAGAAGTTCAGGCCAGTTCTTGATTATTAGTACCTGTTCAGTCTCTTTTTGACAAATTAACTAATCATATAGTGCTGATATCGACCGAACAAGCATCATCAAGCCTTCTGTACATGTTTCTTATTCCGCGTCCGTGTGTCGTGCATCAATGCATAACCAATTAGCAGTAAGCATTTGGTGACGATTTAAACCGTTTTTTTTGAAAAACCCATACTGCCGAGAACTTTAACACTAAAAGATTTCTCGCACCGTCCAAAAAAAAAAAAAAAGCCTCAGGCTGTACCAGGTTAGAGATTGTATTTCCCCTTTTAATCGATATATAGTCTGTGAAAAAGTGTGTTAAAGAACCCTTCAGGGTGAACACCCCTCCCGCCATGCCTATGCAGTTTATAAACCATGAGGACCGGCGCGCCGTAACTGTTTCGTCTGGCTAGGAAGTGTGTCGGAGGCTTGTGCGCGCGAGGTACATGGAAATGGAGCGGTTAATGAGGCGTGAAAAAAAAAGAAACAAGAACTAATTCAGGGAGAAATAATCTCCTGGCAGTTTTGAAGCCCTGTGCAGATAACAGGTGTGTGATTTGTTTTTTTCTTTTTTCTTTTTTTATCATGTGCGCGTGTGAGCGTGTTGATCCGAGGTGAGAGGTATCGGCTGAAGTGTGAGTGAGCGAGAGAGAGGTGATGGGATGGGATGGGAAGGGATGTGAGAGACGGGGTGTTCTTGCATCTGCGCCAAGGGACAGTGCAAAGCAAAACTCCTGTTTTAGCATTGCTTTTAGGACAGCGTTATTCTGCAGGGACGAGAGCAGAAAGAGGAGCAGAGCTTAAACCAGAGAGAGGAGCTGGATTTAGACATTCCTGTCTCAATTCAACTCCCCCAATAACAATTCAATTTTATTTGTATAGATATTATGGACGTTTGTATGAGATGTGAAGGTGTATGAATCAGAATGATGAGACTGTCCGTGATAAGCAAGCCGAGGACGACGGCGACAGCGGCAAGGACAAACTCCCTGAGATGGTAATAGGAAGAAACCTGGAGAGGAACCAGACTTAGCAGGGAACCCATCCTCATTGGGCTGATAAAGGATAGCAGGAAATGATCTGCATCATGCAGTGAGAGACTGGAAGTTCGGTATAACAGGAGATGTGTTTAAGTTAATATGGAGTCCAGTTCGTTATTGGAGGCTCAGGAAGTCTGTAGGAAACTCCACTCCTGATCTCTGGAGCGACTGAAGTCACAAGTCCTTGGAGAACAGGACAGGACCATCTTCGTGGAATAGTGGAACTGTCCCCAGTCACCAGACGCATTCCCAGGCAGATCCCATGTGACGAGATCTCCAACCAGAAACGGGACACTAGGACGAATCCGACAGCTCCAGGTGGCAGTGGGGGTCTGGATCACTGGCAGCTCAGGAAGCCACATGTGTAGCTCGACAGGGAGAGAGGAGAAGAGTAGGAGAGAGAACAGTTGGGTGTGGTCACAGTCAAACTATGTATAATGCGAATATATATTTAGTGCAGAGTGCAAGCAGGGACTCCGGCAGGACTAGCTATGTAGGAATAACTAAAAGGGAGAGCCAGAAGGAAACACGGACATGAGGGCTCCCTGAGATGTAAAGTGAGCAAATCACTTCAACGGCAACAAACCCGAGTGATCAGTTAGAGTGAGGAAGACGGCATCTAAACATACCAGTTCACCTAATACTCTACGTCCATGAGTCCCCCAGATCTGCTCCTTTACCCAATGGAAATCTATTTACAAAAATGCTTGGCTAAATAAATAGGTTTATTATTTATGAACGCACACTTATCTTTCATACACACACACACACACACACACGGGTAAGCTCTGTCTGCTCTAAGCCTACAAGAGTGCATTTTTTTATAGGTTGGACATGTTAGAGCTTGAGCCGCACCCTCACACACCTTTGCTTCATGCTTTCTCAGTCTAACATGTGCTCGCGCGCACACACACACACACTCTCACACTCCCTCTGGGATATTGAGTAAAAGCTGTGTGCTGTTCTATATTTGTGCCTTCCAACCCGACTTGTCTGTGTGCTATCTCACGTTGTCAATCATCACCTCCGCCCTTTCCTTCTGCCCTCCATCCATCTATCCGTCCATCCATCCAATTTTCCATCAATCCAATTTGTCCATCCCTCCCCTGTCCTCTGGTGTGTTATGACGCTGCATGGCTGTATCGTTCTCGTCACCCTCCTCTGCTTGCTGCTTTTAGAATGTGAATGCAATAAACTGGCCTTACAGGGAACAATCACTCTGAGGAGAAGCGACACACTCACGTACACACACACACACACTCGCACAGAACACATTAACACATACGGTCACGTGACTCTGCAGTGTGAGAAACTGAAATGAAGCATCTGGAAATCTTCACTTCCCCTCCCACCACCAGCACCACATCTCTCACTCGTTTCCTTCTCTCATCTCTTTTTCCTAACTCTGCTCTGCTTTGCTCTGTTCTTCTTTCTCTCCTCCTTTAGAAGCACCCATGCCTCCCTCCAATGCGGGTGTGGTAGCGGGCGCGGTCATCGGCAGCTTCCTGGCCCTCCTATTGGTCGGCGCCCTCATTGGCGTCTTGATAACCCGCAGCCGCCGGCAACAGCAGGGTTACCGAGGCAACAGCAAGGGGAACTCGGCCCCTTACGACTCCGTGGCGCGTCTCTTCGGCTCGTCCGGGAGCAAGAACGGCACGGGCAATCACGGCAACAATAACGCGCCCATCTACAAGGGGGACGTGGGGCTCTCGGAGAAAGCCGGCAATATCGGGATGCACCAGGGGGGCGTGGCCTTGGTGGAGAACACGCCCACGGCGCAGGACATCCTGTTGAGCGGCGAGCTGGACGAGGCCGAGCGCAGGAAGTTTGACGAGCTGGAGGACGAGGACGAGCATTACGACCAGTTCAGCGGCAGCGGGCCGATCCTGCAGCTCCGCCCACACAACGAGGAGCCCAGCCCCGCCTACCTAGACGACGACATGGAGTCACAGAGAGACGGCTCCATCATCTCCCGGACCGCCGTCTACGTGTGAGGGCGGAAGAGATGGTGAGAAAGAACGAGGGAGAACAAGCCGAGTGGAACTAGGACTAGAGTGGACCTGCTCCCAAAGGATTTTTTTTCTTTTTCTTTTTGTTTTAAGATTATTCATTTTATTGGTCAAAAATTATATATATATAAAACAAATTAAAATAATAACACGCCAGAAAGAGATGGAAATGATGGCTGGATGGACAGATGGATGGATGGACGGATCAATCACGTGAATACGGGGCAGATACCGGATTGGGGGGGGGGGGGGACTGGACTGGACAGAGAGCAGAAACAAAAGGTTTATACAGTACTTCCTATTTACAGCAATGGTTGTCATGGAGACAATGTCTGAGAGGGAGAACGAAGACTTAAAATGTGCACACATCATTATACAAAACACACTCTCTTTCTTTCTCTCTGTTTTTCTCACCCTTTCTCTCTCTCGCGCGCACACACACACACACACACTGAAACACCAAGGTTATGATTGAATCCACACTGTGCTTTAGTGGATGTCTGTAATCATGGTTTGGTCAGAATGATTTATTTTTTTATTCTTCTTTTTCCTTTTTTTTTTTTTTATTTTTTTTTAAATTTCCTGCCATGCGACTGTGGAGCACGTCTGATGAGTCTCTTGGTGTGACTTTGCTTCTCTCTCTTCCTTTCTCCTGCTTTGTGTCTCTGGCCCACTCTAATCCCGCCACCTAGATGATCGGAGGTCGGACTCGGGACGGAGTCTCTCTCTCTCTCTCTCTCTCTCTCTCTCTCTCTCTCTCTCTCTCTCTCTCTCTCTCTCTCCCCCGGTGAAGTGTCCTGATCAAGCACTTCGCTTCTCACATGATTTCACACACATCAAAGTCTTCATTTTGCCCGCTGCACTCGGGTTCATTAGATGAATGAAAGGCAGCAATTAAGGCTCTACTCAACAAATAGCTGTTTAAAAACATCATACAGGCTTTTGATACGCGGCTCGAGCGCACCGGATAATAGCAGACGAGTGCGCCAAGACTTTTGTGCGCTTATTAGATTGATCAAAGCGTCATCATAAATTCATCATCCTTCGAGACACTTTATTACAGTTTTTGGGGGGAGCAGCATATTTATAGCTTTAGCAGGACGCTTTAAACCGCAACGTGTGATTTTATTTTATTTTTTTTTGTTTTTTCGATTTCCTCGACTACTAAGGAAGTGCAGCTTCAAATGAGAAGCGTTTGAATAAACCCGACTAAATTGTTGCAAGAACAAGAAGCACCAAACATCCTTCCTGAACGAAACACAGAAGAGGCACCGTGATTAAACGCAGAGATTAAATCCCAGGCCCGATCGTCTGCGCGCGCCTAATTAAGACAAATCGCGTCACGTTTCTCGCTAACTGCAGTCTGTTAATCACTTGAAAACGGTTGTTTATCATCGTAGCCGCGCGCTAGGACATATCCGGCCTGCTCTAAACAGACTCGTGAACGGCAGATCGTGTCAACGAGGCCACGTTTCCTGATCCTGATTCCGATCGCTGCCTAAATCTCTCGCCTAATTAGCGCCACTCTCAGCGATTTCGTTCCGTTTTAATAGCGCCGCGCGGCTCAAGCGCTCGTCATTAATCACGATCAGCAGGTCGTTCAGTGTTTTGCTATATTTCAAAATGTTTTAATTGACCCCTAAATCAAGGAAGGAAAAAAAAAAAAAAAAACATAGACGGACGAGCTCGCTCACTCACTCACACGAACGTATGCAGTCAATCAGTCGGCGCCGCTTCCTTACCAGCCGGGGATCCGACTCCAATAACCCCGACGCACATAAAAGCCTTGACCTTCCGTCAACGTGCGCGGGGGAGATGTAATTAATGGCGAAAATAATCATTACCGCTACATTGAGCTCTAATCTCTAATTGTACAAAGCTAATTAATCAACTCGATATTTAATAAACGCGCACGTCCTAATTGGTTGCCATGGCCGCGCGGTTAAATATATCCCTCCTCACACAGTCGGCGTTTTTGTATTCCTTTCTTCTAATCTCTCCTTTTCATTTATCAGTGTTTTGGTCTCTTGGTCTGAAGGCGGGCGCTATTCATAGAGAGAGGGGGAGAGATAAAGCGTGATGAAATTAATCGTTGAGAAAGTGTGATTGTGTTCGTGTGTGAGTGTGTGTGTGTATATACATACATATATAAATATATCTATTTTTCGGTGTAAGGTGTCTGCAACATATATGTACACAATTTATTTTTCTTAAACGAAGAAAATGTGATAAATGTCCAAACATCTATTGTAAATAGGAAATTAGACGGATCGCTGCCTTCTCGGTGTTTCTGCCCGCAGATCAGCCCTTAGCCGCATGGCACTAAATGTCATCTCCAATTGAATTTTTATTTTCCAATCCATCTGTTCGAGAAAGGAAAAAAAAAAAATCAATAGGTGGTGTATTCACACACATTAGTGTACTGTAGGCACCTATTTTTAGTGAGCGGTGAATAGAGACCTATAGAGACCTGTTTCAGTGAGTGATACAGCCTCACACACACACACACACACACACACACACACACACACACACACACACGTACACACCTCATCATACCACTAGTCCACCTGATTCTATATGTGTGTGTATATATATGTATATGTATGTGTATGTATGTATATATACACACACACACACACACACACACACACGTGAGTCAGAGTGTTAAACTGTGTCTGACTCGTGGGGATTCATTTCCTCCAGGGTTTTGGATGACTGCACACACAGTGTAATTTAAACTACGCAACACACACACACACACACACATACACCACACACACACACACACACAGAGTCCTGTAAATGATCATCGCCGTTGCTGCCCTTGATTCTATAAGTACATCCCTCCCTGAGCGCCAGCAAGGCATGCTGGGTGAAGTAGTTTTTCCGAGCCATCCCCGCAGCAGGATCAGGTTCAGATCACTCTTCATGAAGCTGCTCGACCCGTCCTGCCAAAAGGAATCGGTTGCTTCATCCTTGCTTGCGGGCTTTAGCGTGCCCGCTGCTAATTAGCGGGGAACACATCGACCTTGCAGCGCTCAGGCTCCTCAGGAAGCGGAGCAGCCAAGGACGGCGCACTCGGAGAATATTAAGGAGAAGGAAGGTGCAACAACCTCCGCGCTAGGTTTCTGCAGTGATTCCCAGCTTCTTATCTCATCAGGTTCATTCTTTCCAGAGATCTCTAGCGCTTCTGTTTCAAACCTGCGTGATTAGAATCGAAGCCTTAAATGTCACCTGACCAAACCTTGTCTCTCTGTATATAGTATAAATATTATAAATATGAATGTGTGGTGATGATGAAGAAAAATAAGGTTGAATATGAATTGATGTCACTTTGTGTGTGTGTGTGTGTGTGTATATAAATATATACATATACATATGGGAAGCATGAAGGATCCTTTTATTTCCTCAGCTTTGACTGACTTGAGTTTAACAGTTTTTAATTTGTTTTACACCATCTTGTCGGTGCTCAGTGCGACCAGTGCTTGATTGTTGCGTTATAAATTTATGTGCTCTGATGCTTAGAATAATTCATGGTTCCGCTGTGTCCAAATCACGTCTGCGAACATTTTCAAAAATGACACTTTAAAAAAGAACTGTTAAATTTTAGGATTTGTTCATTCCTTTTTTTATTATTATTTTAAGTTTAGGGTTGCCAGTCTTTGTAATGTGTTGTTGTTGTTGTTTTTTTTTTTTTTCCTTCTTTTTTTTTTTTATTATTTGGTTTGTAATTAAAGTATTTAAAAAAAACTAAGATCGAAATGTGAAGTTCTTGCTGTCAAGCGCTTCCCTTCTCTCGGCTCCTTGAATCATAAAACTGCAAGTCTGTGTGTTTTGGCACTGACTGCGCATCACCTGTCACAGGCAACCCAAATACAAGCTTCTCAGAATCTGACGCCTCTAATGGGTTATGCGAAACAAGCCCATTCAAATACCAAGTACAATACCAAGTCTGGCCAAAAAAAAAAAAAAAAAGATTTGCATAATCATCCTAAAATAAAACTGTTATGAGGGGAATCTAACTGGGACTGTTGGTTGTACAGAATTCCAGAACACAGTTATGAGGGTAGAAATTAACTTTTATTTCTCTATATAATCCCATGCTACACTAATGTACTTAATTCAGGGTTTCACTAGTGCTAGAAAGTTTTCTCAGCACGTTGGGGCCATGATCGGACTTCACGTCCGAAACGCTGGCCTCCCAGGAACTCCTTTAACGGCCCAAACTGGCTGAAATCTCTTGGCGCGAGGTCAGGACTGTACAGGCGATGTGGCAATAACTCCCAGCCGAGTTCCTGTAACGTGCAAGTGGTGCTCATGAATGATTGTGTGTGCAGTTCCCGTGGAGAAATGCGTCTCTTTCACAAGTGATTTTCACGGATCAGGTGTTCCACTCGCTGAATGTTCACAGGAACGACTGCAGCGGGTTCAGACGTATTGCCTTTAAAACGTTTGTATCATTCAAATGTATTACAGTGGCTAAGAGTCTCGGTTTGACTTGAACACGATTCTTTCTTTATTTCGTCCTTGAGCTGGGAGCCTGATGATTTTAAACAGCCAGAGGGAAGGTTTTAATTACTGGCTTAGCACCGTTCACACACATTACATATTATTATAGAACTTCAAAGGGTTCGCACATATGATTGATGTTGCTGTAAATTATTACATAGAAAAATAAAACATTAGTGGTGTCCATGTTAAAGCCAGGATCTCTTTGCCCCAAGGTCACTGTATCGTTCTTTGAGCGTCTGATGATTTAGATGTATAGTCCTGTGTAAATTCATTAGCTAAGAAAGTAAATCTGGCTTAGTTGCCTGGCGACCTAATTGACTAGACTCGGAATAAAAGCTAATATGATGTAATAAATTAGGCTTCGCTAGTTAAGTGGCTTCAGACAGCAACAAACGAGAATAGAAAACCCTGAACAGTCATTAAAGCGCCTGAGAGAATCAGCTTTAGTTTCTCCTGACGCGTAACCCTGACTTGATGTTTTGCTAGCTGAGGGTTCTGTGACTGCTTTATTCCAAACTCGCCTGATCAGTGCAGCATAAATTATTTAAAGATTATTATGCGCCATATTTACAGCATTGAGAAGAGTGAACAGCAAAAAAAAGAATTTTTTCTTTCTTCTTTCTAAAGCGCTCAGTTTGTAATCCTTCCATAGTGAATAAAACATAAAAAAAACCCCACCACCTTTTTGTTAAAATTGCAGGGTTTTGTGATGTGAAAAATGAAACCGTGATAGAAAAACCATGATGTTGAGTTTTTTTTTTTTTTTTTTTTTTCTCCCCCTTTTAATTTGATGCATTCAAGTGAAAAACAAAAGAGGGAGAAAAAAAAAGGAGAAACAGTAAAAGACAGTAATTATCATACATCTGTCGCCGATTAAATGATTCTTATTAACAGATAAAGATGTACTTCTGCTTCAAGATTTTCTTGACATCAGCTTGGATTCATTATATAAAACGCTGTAGCCAAGGTCTGCACAGAGCTATAAAAGCCTGTACAGGATGTACAGGATTTCATCATCAGGAGAGCAGTACCAAAAAGAAAAAAAAAAAAGTTTCTACATCACCACCGGGTGAATAAAAAAAAGGGCAACGCAGTGACATTAGCAAGAACAGGACGTCCCTTGAAAATGGATGAAATGGATCAAATCTTATCGGTGAGGCTGCTGAGAGAGCTGCAGCAATATTTAAAGAAGAAAAAAAGATGGCAAGTACTGCTCATTCTCCGCATGTGACGACACGCCCTCTTATCTTGCACACGTCTGTGGTTAGGGTTGGGCGGCTCAACCGGAGCTTTATCTTACAGAAAGAAAGCAAAACAACCAAGCTCGCAAAACTATGCTATTGTGTGCGTGTGATGCACCGTTCAGCCATAACATTAACACAGTGGTGAATTGAATAACATTGATAACCCCAGCCAGCTGGCGACAGCACGCAAGGCTTCGTTCCTTATGCCTGTGAGGAACGAAGGCCAGCCCACAGAAAGGCCAGGGTAGAGCAAATAAATGGAAAAAGTCAATGCTGACTGTAAGAGAAAGGTATTAGAACACTCTGTGCATCACCGCTTGCTGTGTAATGAGGCTTAGCAGGGAAAAAGTTCAACGTTGTTATTTCCGTCTCCAAATTCCCCAGATCTCGATTGAACTGAGGATCCGTGTTCTACACTATATGGACTAAAGTATTTGGCCAAACCTGCAATGACATTGTATCCAAATATACATATACTTCAATATCATTCCATTTTTGCAGCTATAAACAGCTTCCACTCTTCTTGAAAAGCTGTCCATATGATTTTGGACTGTGGGAATTCGTGCCCATTCATTCTGTAGAGCATTTATGAGGTCAGGCACTGATGATGGACGAGAAGGCCTGGCTCACCATCTCTGTTCAAGTTCATCCCAAAGGTGCTCGATGGAGTGGAGGTCAGGGCTCTGTGTTAGGGCCAGTCAAGATCTTCCACACCGAACTCATCAAACCATGTCTTTATGTTGGAATAGAAAAGGGTCTTACCCAAGGGCATTGTCCAAGATTTCTTGGCTTGCTGAAGCATTAAGATTGCCCTTCACTGGGGACAAGGGGCCTGATTGAAACACCTGAATTCAGTAATTAGCAGGTTTGGCCAAATACGTTTGTCCATATTGTGTTTGCTGGACAAACAAGCCCGATCTATTGATTCTTCAATATGCAACCCAGAGTTGTCCCAAAGGACAATGCTAATATCCTAGTGCCAGACACTAGAGCACACACCCAGAGGTCTTGTGGAGTCAGAGGTGCCATAGTGGCACAAGGCAAAACTATGTAATACTTTACATAATGATACAGTATGGCTGAATGGTGTATGTCAGTCACAAAAACGGGACACTTTTCCGTGGGTTTAGTGGTTGGCACTGCTGCTTTGCACATCCAGGGTTTGAATTTCACCTCTGACCAGTAAGAGTTTAATGATCGATAACCCAGTGCTTAATGGGTTTCCTCCAGGTACTCTTGCCGAGCCCCTTCCTGTGTGAACAAACAAGAAGCGCATGCATGCTACATGATACTCGGTACTCGTAAACCAAGACTTGCTCGTTTTTCAAGTAAAAATGTATTAAAAATCGTTGCTCGTCTTGCGGAACACTCGCAAACCGCGTTAACTCGCAATCCCAGGTTTCACTATATACTGTGTGAAGGATACTAATATATCTTATTATTATATTATATATCTTTTGATAAATTTATTGACTTAAGCGCTTCAGATTAGACCTCATTATGGGAACAATGAGAGAAATTCTCATTTCCAGTTGAACATCGTGCGAATAATCATCATTATTAGCTGTTTAATGGATTAGAAAGCAGCTTAAACTGCTGTAATTGTGTGTCCATTACGTGGGCACTCGCAGGTCAGTGCACAGAGGAATGCAGGTTTGTAAGTTTTGGCGTTGGTGTTTGTAGGAGTGTTGTAGAGTTACGAGTTAAGGAGAAACAAGTTGGATCTCTGCGGAGCTGCGCTCTGCTATCAAATGCGGCTTTTGGTCAAATTAGAGAGAAGCAATCTGATTCCAAATTTCAACTCTGAAAGCCAGGACGGAAGCGGTGCGATGTTATTCTGTCAGCCAGAGGCGTTCAATTCAGATTGCATGTTTTTTTTTATAATATTTTTTTTCCTCCCTTTCCTCGGTCGTACGATACGAATGAATTAGCAGGTGACCCTGTTACAACGGTTAATACACCGACAGACTTTTCTTCCAGAAGTAGCTCTGCCCTACATTCTGTCTCTAGCCAAGCCCCCCCCCCAACCCCCCCCCCCCACCACCACCACCCTTTTAGTTTCTCACTCTTTTTTTTTCTTCTTCTTTTTTTCCCCCCTATCTCGCTCTCACACGCTTGTGCTCTCTTTTTGGAATTGATGGGGTCAGAATCTTGGCGCGCTTGGCACACTTGTACATGTCACTGTTTGGAGTTGGATGTTTTTTTTTTTTCTTCTGTGGTCATTTAGCCATCTGCCTGCTCTAATTGCTTTGGATTGCAACCTGGCGTGAGGACCAGATGCATGCCTCTCTCTCTCTCTCTCTCTCTCTCTCTCTCTCGCTGTTGAATGTATTATTAATGCGTGTATTAGTCTCTCAGTTCCTGGAGGACAGCAGTGCTCCAGTGGATAAAGCAGGGCTTGGTGTAGTTGAGCATTTACAGAGCTGTGTGTTTACAGAGTTGTTTGAGTGGGAGGACAAACAGAATGAGCAAAGGACAGAGTAATGATTTGTGGATGACTAAAACACCAGCACAGAACACATATATATATATATATATATATATATATATATATATATATATATATATATATATATATATATATATACACACACACACACACACATGCCCACCAGCACAGTGTTTTCCTCAGGCCATTTGTCTGCCAGAATGCACACATTTATTTTGTCCCCTGTGGCCTCTGGGACGAAAAGCATTGTTTCTGAAGAAGATGGTCAGTAATAGGAAAAGCCTAACCATCACCGGAAAGAGCATTTGGTGACCGTGTGCTCTGTGACTCATTCCGATGACAAGGGTGTGTGTTTATAGCTCACTCACTAGGCAAAATGCACAGACAGTCCTGTCTAGTTCACACACCCATTATTTCCCCCTTGCATGCTCTCCAAAAAAATAATCATAAAAAGAGAGAGAGAGAATCACGCAGAGCAGAGTTGATAAATGTGGGCGCGCCCATGCATCTCGGCCCTCCAGCCATGCCGCGCACTCCCCTCGTCCCCTGTGCTAACAGCGGGGTGGACACGCTCGCACAGCAGGGGGACTGGTTTATCCCAGACTGTTGGCTTGAGAGATTAGTCTGGTTCTCCGGCCGTCTCCCGTAGCGACGCCTGGGTTAAGGCATTATCTACAGATAAGAGAGGAATAGCCGAGCCGTCCCAGTGGGAATTTTTTTTACTGAGCGCAGAAGCATCAAGTAATGACGGATGATCAGTTGAGGGATCTAATGATCTTCGACCCTTTGACATTTAAGTACATGAGAGGCTTATTACGGCCGGGTCTGCCTGAAAAGCAGGTAGAGATGAAGATATACATTTCAACTGGCAGGTTGCCATAGCAACAGTGACATGAGGTTGGAAAATGTAGGGTTTGTTAGGGGTTTGACAAAATCAGAAAAGGAAAGATTTACAGTAAGACCTCAAAAAAAAAAAAACATTTTTTTTTTATTTGTATTGACGTTTTCTGCGTCGCTTCAGGGCGGGACCTCATCACCCTGCTGTGGATCTCTTTCTTATTTACTTATAACCTCACATCCTGTTATTCCTTAATTTGTTGAAAGAAACAAATCAAATTGATCATTTTACTTTTAGAGTTCTTTTTCCAACCGGATCTTATTGGAATACTCATGAACTCCGTAGAGTTAATTTGAAATGATCAATACATGACGACTATGAACACTGTTTTGATCATCCGTGTGTTACTATTTAAAGTGGTAGCTCAGTGGTTAAGGCGCTGGGGTATCGATCAGCAGGTCAGGGCTTTAATCCCCCAGTGCTGACAAGCTGCCACTGTTTTGCCCTTGAGCAATAATGACCTTAGGCTTAGTCCAGATATACATGGGTATTTTTTTTCGTTCTCAAAAAAACAAGTCGAACCAACAGTTGCGGTGATATAAACCTAACCACAAAGCTACGTCGTCCAATCAGGAGCCTGAGAAACGTCTCACTTGGTACGTCGTACTCTGATGTCAGACACAAGATGGTGCACGCCAACACGCTGCTTTACACTGAAATAGTATTCAAGCCCTTGAAGTTTAACAAAATGTACAATTTCAGTGAGCGAAAATAGACAAAAACGCCCAAACATAAAGAAAACCCCCATATTAAAAAAATATATAGTATGGACAAAGGCTAAAGGAGCTGCATCATCATCATCATCACCACCACCATATCTTTCTTTCTTTCTTTCTTTCTTCTTCATTCAGAAATATACAACATTCTAATGTTTAAATGAAAAGAAAGCAGGCAGGAGCGAAATGGCTATTTAGATCAATTTCAATTTCTTGCAAGTATTACTGAGCTGCCTACGCACTTCTCCCACTTCTTCTTCTTTTTATTATTATTTTTTTTATACCTGGTAAATTAAATGACATCCGTTCTTTTTTAGTGGAGATAATGAGGAACTGTGTTGTAGTTTGGAACACTGGGGGAGACCCTTTGGTTTCCTCTTTTCATTTTCCCGTGCTTTTATCCGACTGTGTGCTGCCACTGAAGAAAAAAGTAACCAGGACGTCTGATGCAATGTGGGAAATCGCCCAGAGCTGGTACGTGATTGGCCTTCTGCCACAGAGCAAAGAATCAGGGAGAGGGCTAACACAGACGAGGATGTCTACCAATGTTGCTGACCCCTCTCTCTCTCTCTCTCTCTCTCTCTCTCTCTCTCTCCAAAAATCTTAATCTCTCACCCGCTCTGTTTATTGTCTCTGTGTCTCTGTTTCTCATCTCTCTCTCTCGCTCTCTCTCTCTCTGCCCCTCGCCTCTGCAGCTGCATTAGTAAAAGATCCTCAAGTTTTGGCATTGACTGAGCCCAGTTCCCGCTCCATGTGTGAGCCCACCTGCGAAAACAGAGCACGAGATGAAAGAGAGCAGATGACTGCGTCCTCTCAGGGAAATAAATACACATGCACGTACAGAGACACACACCCATTCACTCCGTCCCTTATGTGCGCTAATACTGCCTGCTCACTTACTGAAACACCATAATGGTACTCTCATTGAATTAATATTGAGCTGATTAATACTCGCAGTTCTGTATCTGCTGCCCGGGCCAAAAAAGAAATAAATAAATAAATAAGGGAACAGTTTCAGACGGGTCAAATCGTTGAAGTGCATCAGGTAAAGATAACAACTAAGGAGATTTGAAATGGCTGGAGCTGGGTTAAGAACACTTCACCATTATCCATGATGGAAGAAGGATCAGGCTGAACCGTCAACTTGGTGGAAAAAATGTGGTCGGGGGGTAAAAAATATCATGACTTAATATAAAAAAAAGTAAATATTCAAACCACATTGATTCCTCGATGCTGGAGGTGCCACAGTGTTTATTCTGAAAATTTTTTTTTTTTTTGCACATTAAATTAAGAATCCCCATTTTTACGTCTCTATTTCTAGTTTCTTCGTACTTGGGAATGACTTAAGCTGCATTTAAGATCTGATTTTAAAACCTAGAGCAGAAGCAAAAGGGAAAATGAAAGCGTTCGTATTTGACTACGCCATTTCGAACCCCTTGAACTCTCAAAACTCTGAGTTGGTGAAGCCGGATCTCCTCTCCTCAGTCTCTCTTCATATACTGTATATATATATATAGAGAGAGAGAGAGAGAGAGAGAGAGATATACTGTATAGAGAGAGAGATATATAGATATATATATATATATGTATATATAGATATAGAGAGAGATATATATACTGTATAGAGAGAGAGAGATATCTATATATATATAGAGAGATGTGTATATATATATATGTATGTATATATATATATATATATATATATATATATATATATATATATATATAGATATATAGATATATATATAGATATATATATAGATATGAGAGAGAGAGATATATATAGAGATGTGTGTGTATATATATATATAGAGAGAGAGAGAGAGAGAGAGAGAGAGAGAGAGAGATGTGTGTATATATATATATATAGAGAGAGAGATGTGTGTGTGTGTGTGTGTATATATATATATAGATATATATATATAGAGAGAGAGAGAGATTATATATACATATATAATGAAGAAAATTTGAAGAAGAAAAAAAAAGTATATATAATTTTATTTATTTATTTTTTTTTTTCTTCAAATTTTCTTTATATATATATATATATATATATATATATATATATATATATATATATATATATACATCACTGCTGTTACTCTGGAATTTTGTAGTAGTTTCTTAATAACAAAAGCACGAACAGAACTCCATGAACGTTCCGCAAGCTCTGACCTCGATATGCCCAACAATCCGTACCGATGTCTTGATTTATGGCGATGATGTCATACCGCCGACTCCGGCGCTCCCACATGCAATAAATGGCATATCTGGCACGAGACTTGAAGAATCTTTTTCTCCCAGCATGCCCTTTCTTCACTCCTCTTCTACCACTCCTACACTCCTCGTGCTCTTTTCCCTCCCCTCCTCCCTTCCTTTTCCTTCTGCTGCTATAGCTACAGGAGCGATGAAAGGACGGGGACGGACGAGTGCGGGGAAAAGAGTGAAATAATCTGTCTGACAGCCCAGCCGAGCGCACGCATCTCTTTGCCTCTCTCGCTTCTTCTTCTTCATCATCATCTTCTTTTCTGGTGCTCGTTATTTCTCGCTCGGCTAACTCAAACCCAGACCAGAGAGCAGAAAGATCAAGCCCCGGCGCAGGGCCTGCTCCTTTCAATTCGCGTCCTCTGCCTCTCTTTCACACCACAGCGCGAAAAACAACTCGCCGACTCGCAGTTGCGGAGTATCGCTAAAACATCAGCCGCATTGATTGCTTCGCTGTAGCTTTCAGTCATCTGTGGCTTACCACAGCATGCTGTTATATTAACTCTGCAGCACTCCATCAATAATGCATATACACCCTCGCACACTCGCTAACACACCAAATTTTCTGTGACATGCTCCCAGATATGATTACATGGTTCAGGGAGTGTTTTTTTTTTTTTTGGTGGAATGCAACAGAAACGGCATTTAATGTCATTTTCCAGTGTGAGAGGCCACGCACTTGTCCCGAGTCGCTCTGCACCCTGTATGTGTGTGTATGCATGAGTGCGTGTGTGTTTATATAAGAGAGAGCCGGTCTTGTATTTGCCAGGTCGAGCTGCAGGGGAAATTCTGTAACACTTGACCTGTTTCACTGAGTCACAGAAGGAATGTGGAGGAGAAGAGGGCAGCGGACGAGTGCAAGGGAATTTCAGAAAGGGAGTGAGAGAGGAGAAAGGGTGATGGGGCGAGGGCAGATGATGTGATGGAGGGTGGAACAGAAAAATAAAAAGGGATGGAAGGGAGAAAAAAAACCCAACAACAGCTGGGAAAGCTAGCGGGCAGAAAGATGATGCCTTTATTTCCTTCCTTCCTTCCTTTTTTTTTTTTGGTCCCCGTCTGTCTCTCTCCTCAGACGCATCCTCTCTCTGTCTGTCTGTCGCTCTCTTTTCAATTTGTCCTTAGTCCCCAGCCACATGGTTCTTCCTCTGTCTCTTTCAGCAACAACAGTCAGTCATATTGCTTATGACCATTTAAACACACATTCGCACCGTCACTTATTCATCTAGGCATCTGCTCTGGCTGTGACTCACCAGGTTTTAATAGTGAGAAAATGATCCAATATTAGACTTTCATATTTTTGAACATAATATTATTTATGATGAATTTAAACTCCAGTCCTGAATTCGCTCCAGGTGATTTCCCTCATGTGTTGGCCCTTAAAGGAATTCCTGGGAGGCCAGTGTTCCAGACGTTTCTTGGATTAATAAATCTTCCTATGTACCTTGATGGTGTCCAAGCACTAGTGGAACACTGGGAAAAGGGCATTAGTGTAGCAGGGGATTATATGAAGAAATAAAGTGAGTTTGTAACTCTCATAACTGTGCTGTTATATTCTGCAGACTCAAAAGTCTCGGTTTGACTTGAACGCCGGTCATATTCAAATAGACCATATGCTCGTATTTTGCATATGCTACTGTATTATGTTCAGTTTGTTAACACAACCCACAAAAACCTCATTTACATACCGCTTCCTTTTTTCTGAATCGCTTTTCCCATTATACTGAACTTTCAGCCTCATAACACTCAGTCTATGGATATAGGATTCTGTGAAGCTGCTTTGTCGACAATGACCGTTGTTAAAAATGTTATGCAAATAAAATTGAATCGAATTAAATTAACCTGAGCAACACCATTCATCTAGTCGTGCATGCTATTTGGAAGCACCATAAATCAGGGCCACTGTATTTATTGCTCATTCACAAACGCACACACACACACACTCTGTCTGTCTTTGGCTCTGGCACTCAGTCATTACGCACATACAGGCAGTACAGACAGAAACGGGCTGATGCTTTGAGCTGCGTGTGCGCACTCGGAGCAGCATGTTGATGGGTTTGCTAGAGTGTGGATGAATATGTTTTACATGCAGCGATGATTAGGGCGCATGCTTCAGTTAATCTGCCTGATTAATGTGTGTGTGTGTGAGTGTGTGTGTACATGCTTTGGCAAGAAAAAACCACCACCACCATTTTGTCCCACTGAGTGAACCTGGATTTCAAGTACCCCATCTCTCTCTCTGTCTATCTGTGCATCCGTGTACAGTTTAAGCCAAAAGTATACGCGCATCTATGCTGGAAAATATTCAAGTTTTGTCAATTTGGAATTGCAGCATTATTTCAGCTTTAATTCACTATACAAGCTGGTATCAAAAAGTTTTGTGACTAGTTTTGTAACATGCCAACAGACGAGCACCAAAATTCATAAGTCAGCGTGCCAAAAGGCATCATCCTGTGTACATACAGTAGGGAGCTGTGCAACTGACGCTGTTTTACAGCACCTTTTAACCCCCAAGTTAGAACAAAAGGCGGACATGAAATTCAGTGTGAAACTGAGCAAATATTCCACAGAGACGTTTGACACGATTCTGTAAGTTTATGGCGGTTCTGCGATGAGTCATTAGATGTGTTTTGAGTGGCATCGCTGGAAGACGACGATAGATCGGTAAAACCCCCGAAAATATTGAAACCTTTCGGAAACTTGTGCATGATGATCATCAGAGAACAATCCACAACACTGCTGCCATTGTTGATGTGCCATAAGGAACAGTCCAGGCAATCCTCACATGGGATTTGAACCAAGTTAGCCAAGTACATACCCGGAGGAGAAGGAACATCTCCGTTGAAGTCCATCAAGAACCCCGTCAGCACGTCATGGATGACCTGCCCTTCATGTTGACCGTCATTACCTATGATAGAACTTGGGTGGAAGAGCCCATCATCTCCATGACCAGAAAAGTCGAGGCAGGTCGGCAGCTCCACCACGTGCATGCTTTATTGTCTTTTTCGACATCCGCGGCATCGTGCATCGAGAATCCGTCCTCAGGGGACCGTCAGTAGTGAATCCTACTACCAGGTTTTAAGGTGTCTGAGGGTAACGTCGGTGAACGGGATCGAATCTGTGGTTCGCGAATCTCTAAACTTTTTGATACAGTACATCAGAATTCCATTGCATCAAAAGTTTACACACTTCTAGTTAGTTGACCATCTCTGTAAACAGTCCAGCAAGATTCCAGCATTGAATGCTTATACTTTTGATGTACAAGTTTCTGATTGGCCAACCGTCATAATTAGGAGTTGAATAGGAGTACACCCGTGGCTGTTTTTGCCCTGGATACAACAGGCAAATTCAAACTACTCACCTAAGGCCTCAGTTTCTGATGAATAAACGCACTGCCTCAAAGCAATAAAAAGGCGTCCAGGGAACCTGTGTTAATGCACCTGGTTCGGTAAACACCAATATATCTAATTGTAGGCAATTACCTAGCTTTAGCTGAACTCAGCGACATTGCAGTCGTTATGTTTATTTATTTGACGAAGCACAAGTCCGGAGCCGGTGCTAATATACTCCATGATTAATTGTGCCGCCCTGAAAACATAGTAATATAGTATATTTCCCAAGAAAATTGATTCGTTTGTTTCTTTAAATTAATTTTTCATGCTGCTTATCCTGTGTATTATTGCGCCGGGCCTGTAGACTGGACCAGGAAATGTGGGGTGCAACATGAGGGATACCCTGGATGGAGTGCCAACTTATCACAGGAGACAAACACACACTGTGTGTGTGTGTGTACAGTATATACACTTTATCATACACTGTTGAGACACCAATTAGTCGACAATGCATGTGTTTGGACCGAGGAGTAAGTATGAGTAAGGAGCGTCTGTTGAAATCCAGGGAGACCATGCAAACTCAACACAAACACACACACAGACCAGAGGAGAGGAGATGTGAGATTTATACCAGCACCACTGAAGGAGTGATGTAGTGACTCACTGTGCCACTTTTTCCCCTGATATGTCTCTGTAAACATATACTGTATGATATATCCATATAGAGGTTCAATTCCCGCCTTGGGTCTATGTGCATGTTCTCTTTGCATGTTCTCCCTGTGCTTGGTGGGTTTCCTCCGGTTTCCTTCCACAGTCCAAAGAAATGCAGTTCAGGCTAATTGACGTTCCCAAATTGCCCCGTAGTGTGTGAATGTTGAGCGGAGGTTCTACCACGGTTGTGAAAATGATAATAAATACAATGGTCACCATTGGCGCCCGCGGTCCCCAGTTGGTTCATAGAAGGTTGGATTCATACTGTGTATAATATAATATTATAAGTATGTAGTGTTATAATAATCTAGTAGTTTAGGACAAAACTCAGAAGTAATGTATGTTTCGTTCACAACTGATGGTCTTTTTGACTGAAACATCCAGAAACTCCTACCCTTCGTTTTAATTTCATCCACTTACAGTATATAGACTTTGTGTGTTTTTTCTGTCCATTACATCATTTAAGAATGCTTGTTTTTCGTGGGTGCATACTTACAGTATGTTTGTGTGTGTGTGTGTTTGAGAGATTTTAAATGGGCTGTGTTTACCCTGCCTAACTGCAGTCTTGACCAAGGTCACTCACAGATTTCCCACAATGCCCTACAGTTCAAAGAGCCTCCTGGTCTGTGACATCCTGTGTTATCTTGGCGCTTTTTATCAGCCTTGACATTTACTCTTTTATCTTTTACATCCTTACATTACCTACCATACACACACACACACACTCTCTCACACACAACTTCTTAGCCTTAGTCAAAGCATACCACACAAGTGCCATACTGCATCACTCAACGGTTCTATCATATGTTTTTATAATGTGGGTTTATAAATTTTTTTATGATGGTATTTTATTTCTCTCACTTTCTCATGCAGCCTTGTAGTTTGGTCTAGCAGACTGAATGCTTTTAATGTCCGATTTTTTCCCCCCCAATTTGACAGAACAGGTCTTGCACACACTCACCACATGTGAACCCTCGCACCGAGTTCTCATGAGGGAGGGGGAGAAAAAAAGGTTGGTTTTGGATGTGACCTGAAACTCTAACCTTTTCAGCAGAGCTTCAACCACTAGGCAGAAAAATGCAAGGATTTATATAGCAGCCATTGTTCTGAACCAGTCTAGCAGGAAATGCTCTCTCACACACACACACCACGCTGCATTTTGGTTTCGGTAGCTGATTGTTTCAGCTGGTGATTTGTTTCATGTGTTTGGGATGAAGATGAGTTTTTTTTTGTTTGTTTTTTTCCTCCAGATAGAAACTACCGGGTAATCGTGAGTCACGGCGTCCGGGAATGGTTTGATGAGCCAGGCCGGTATGAATGTGTTGAGTCATGGTTTTAGGCTGATGCCTGACCTGTGAGGCCTCGTATCACTGATCTTATCGCGGTGTTTTTATAGCTCACCACTTACTCTCTGAGTGGATGCTTGTTTGTGTCGCAGTTTGTGTACCCAGAATAAGATTTACTACGTCCTAATAGCACGCTACCATACGTTATTTCTGTGTTTCAGTGATGTTAAAGAGTATTGCACGTTTTCATTTTATTTTGTTAGTCTTATCAGTAAAGAGGAAACGGTTTACAAAAAACAACTATTGCAGCGAAACGACATGAAGTCTATTATTCATGTATCTGATGGTGGAGATGGAATCTTCTCGGCCAGAGCGAAAAGTGTTTAACGGTTCGCCCGATCTCACAGGTCACAGTTTCTACACGCCTGGTTCAGCACATTGCTCTTGTCAGCGGCGTGCCAGGAGACTCCGGGACAAGCCTTAGCTCTTTACACTCTCGCCTGTGTGTTTTGTTGACCTCGCTGAAGAACAACCATCGAGTTAATTCACGAGGTTAGAGAAAGTATTTTCCTCGTGTTGGCTCCGAGAAGGAGTCTTTATTGTATATAAACATTTTATTTATGACTAGCGGAGATGCCCGTCGCTGACCGCTAAAGAGTTTGTAGTAGTGCTGGGCGATATGGCTGAAAACTGTATCACGATATCAGTGTTTCATGTCGGTCGATATTGATAATTATTGATATTTTTTATGACCCATTTAAAATAAGGCCCAGGAGAAGAATATATTATATTTAAACATTTTTATTTTAAACTTAACCTTCCTCTGATCATAGTCCCATCAGTTATTAAGACAGAAATGTCAACAACCATGGAAAAATCAAATAATTAAACATAAGTCTAAAGTCACAATTCGCAATTATCTCTTAACATTTAAGGTGCAAAATTAAAAGAAAATGTAAGAAATGCGTAATAAAGTGTAATAAAATAGTGCAATGTGTTTATTATATCACATGCCTTGAGAGAAAACCACAACAAAAATATATTGTAATATATTTGAGTTTGATGTTAATTCACTGGCGGGCCACCAGGGGGCAATACCGCGCTGTATACTATGTGTGTCGTGTGCACTGAATGCAGTAAAAGAAGAATACCGTTTTCTCCGTTTCTTTTTCCTCTGGTTGTCTCACACAAAAAGCAAGTATTATTATAGATGTTAGTTGTGCATATTGGCATAATTGTCATACCAAAGAATAAACTACCGGCCAATGTGGCTAGTGAGACTAAAGTTATTACCCACCACAGCCGAATTTTACCCGCATTTGGCGAAGTGCCAATGTCAACGCCATCTTGTCTCCGTTTATGCTTCCTGAATCGCGACTGTACTACTTCCGGGTCCTAGAGCCGGTCGCGGAGCGAGTGCGCATGACTGCAAAATGAAGCATAACTTCGCGACCTTCTGTTTTCTTCCGACAAAGAATAAAAAATATCGAACACATTTGTTTATTGATATCGAGCACGTGTCTATCGCGAAACATATCGTTATCGTTTTATCGCCCAGGCCTAGTTTGTAGAAATGGTTTAAAGGTTGAAGCTAAAAACCGGCTGATCGGCTTTAATGTAATCAGTGATATTATTATTATTATTATTTCAGATTGATGCCCACATAAGTCTACCTGCAACAATGACAAACTCCTTAAATTTTTTTAATTTACGGCATTATATGGTCTTGGTTTCCACTGGATTGGCGGCTAAACTTGAGGAAATTGGACAAAATTTACCGAGTTCACAGCAAGATTTTGAGTCTACTGTCATTTCATCATCATAAGAAAGAGAGGCTATAGGAAAGTTTGCTTACACCGAGTTGTACTTTTCTTTCGTCGTCAGCCAAATACACTCCCTGTTCAGTAATCAGAGAGTGAATCACAGATGAGGAATCGGATAAAGATTAAGTCTCGTCTTAAAACGACTCCACCCGCGTTAAAATTTCACTTCATTGATGAAAGGATTAACTAATCTATTAACAAATATTCAGCTTAGATTTCCTAATTAATATCTATTGGCGCGGGTGTTTGTTTACATTGAACAAGTAGTTTATTTTAAAGTAGGTTATTAACATAACTGTTCATCGTTTTTACTCAACATTTTGATTTTATTCATGGCGCAGGTTTAACATCAGGCAGATATCCAAGTATTGCAAAAGGTTCATTAAATTCTGTCCAGACAGTTTTGCTTGATGCTGTGAAAAGATTTAGACCGACATTTTTACAACTATTATTGAAAGAGCCAGTTCTGACCAATGTACAGACGAAACCTACTACTGTACGTCTCCTATAAATCTATTACCTTCGTCTTTGTCACGGTTTGATTCAGTTCAAAGGAGCGTCATCGTGAGCGTTGACTCGACTCCGTGTCCCGAGTTGCACCGTGGTTTCTGTGACACCGAGAATACCACGACCTCTCAGGTGACATCAAGAAGACGAGTAAGCGCACATACCAGTCGGATCCGAAGCTTACACTTAGCCTTTTAGACACGCTTCGCTTTGTGCGCTGCTACCGCGTGCTATTCAGTAAAGAAACATTCACACACTTTGATGCACGTTTCGTGCCCTTGGCAAGCTTCCGCGCTTCGCCTAGCATCAATGCTGTTTTCATCTCGGATCAGCAGTCTGAATATTCAATCATCTGAATAACAAAGGAGGCACTTGATGGTTTATACAATTCCAGCCAATTTTATGTTCAAACAGGTAACAGTGTGTGTTGTGCATATCAATTCTCTCCTCCATCCTGGTTCTACCAGGGCTCCATCTGTACTGTAGCAGCTGGGAAAGGGAATAGAAAACAAGCACCGGTGTATTTGATGGGGCAACATGACGCCTCTCTCTAGATGGCGCCCCAGGCAACTCTTTAAGACTTTTGCCAAGCGCCAGCCCAGCTTTAAACTACGCCATAAACTGCTTCTTGTTCCGTAGCCAGTTCATCCGTTGCCAAACACCCACTTGGTATTTAGCGACTACAAACAGGATCATTTGTTAAATTTATATTACACTGGCGTGGCTGAGAGCAGGCAAAACCTGACACAGCCCGAGGCCATGGATGCACTTTTATAGACGCAGGGTTTTTTCTTGATGAAACACAAAGGCAGGGCTGTTTGTCTGCTATAAACAGAACAACATCGTTTATGCAACATGTCAAATGATACTAGTTTTTTTTTTTTTTTTTACGCGCAATGTAGTCAAGCCAAGATGTCTGGTGTTCAAAGTCTGTCTTTGATTTTGCACTGGAAATGTAAAATTGCTGAATGCTAGTGTAGCTCATAATGATAATTTCAACAAATGCATATATTCATAGCGTCATGTTGCACATCTCGTTTCTAAATAAATGTTTTTCTGGATGAGTTCAGATCGTAATAAAGTTTAAACTTGAGGTCAAAGTGGATTTTCTGGTTTAGGAAATTAAAAAATCTTAAGGGAGAAAAAGTGCTTCAAGTTGTAATTATGTTGGTCGAGAAGTTCTTTCATGTTTATTGAGTTTAGTCAATGAAAGAATGTGGTTTGGTGTATAGATGCACTTTTAATTGTTCAGAATAACAGAATGCAATTCGCAGAGTAAAAATGACCTGCTTGACCTGATGAGTTTCAGTGGTCAGATCAACCTTTTTTTTCCCCCCCAAAGTCCCGGTTTGACTCGAACACCCTAGTGTGTCGTATTTTTCATTATCTGTTAGCTATAGTACCCTTGCAACTGCATGAAATGACGGTAGAAATGTCATGGCTGAGTGATTACATTTCGATTAAAGTGGAGAATCCGATCACTATTTCGGTTTCTGCTTCTGCCCCCCTCAGACGCTGCGCTGGGTTTCGCACCAGGCTTGAGTACCAGAGCCTTTAAGGCAAGCGGCAGCTTCGGACTTGACATTTGTTACGGTCCAGCTCTCAAGTGACTGGTGCCAACTCATAAGAAAGCTAATGTAATCTCACCTTACATAAATATATAAATCTGCTCGGCACCGCCACGTCAGGTCGCATCAGGTTCGAGAAAGCCTCCAGTGCCTGTACCTAATCGGCTCTGACAGTAGCCTGTTCTGTTAAGAGGTGAGGGAGAGCAGGCTCCTGTGAACAAGCCAAAATACCCGCCGGAGCTCGACGTTCTCCTTTTATCTCCGTGCGCCTCGCAGAATGATGAAAACGTGAGACGTGCTGATAAATTTTTCAGAGACTAACTCGTATGCCTTTAAAGGCTTGATCTTGTATCGTTAGTGTTTCCTCCGGTAAGTGCTATTAGCCCTTGAGCCACGTCAGGAGTGAGCAGAAGGGAAACCTCAGTACATTACCCATAATGCCGCTCAACAACCACCTAAAAGTGACCCCAGGAGGAATTAACCCTCAGTTCATATAGATGCATATTACATTTGTAATTAAATTGTGATTCTGTAAGTATCACTGTTATAAAAAAAAAAAAAAAAACATTCAGATTTTGTTACAATTATAAACAAACATAATTAATTAATTCGCTCTCTGTGTAAATAGTTTAGAGTGCACCACCTGTAGGACTAAAGAGGAACTGCAACATTTTACCCCTTCAAATACAAAATAAATATGAAATAAATGAATTTAGATTTTGGCGCCGTTTTGGCGATACAGGAATTGCCAGAGGAAAGAATGTCGATATGTAACTGAATCGAATTACATACAATCGAATTTTCCTCCTCAGCTTCACCGCTCCTTCTGTACTGGGGTCACTGGAAGCCTACAGTATGTCAAGGGGCACGAGGCGGGTACAGCCTGCATGGGGTGCCAATCCATCGCAGCACTGCAAAAGATGATGCCTTACCAAGTGAAAATATCTAGAACATAGTTATATTTATGTTTATTTTCGTAATGTGAGATTGTTGAGCTTATTTCTAGTCAATATTACAGTACTGTACTAAAATTGCAGTGAATTATTTCCCGTTCTATTCACGACAGATAATTTTGCTAGTTTTAGGAATTTATTTCTTGAAAGAAGCTTAAATTCTTTGCCAACAGAAGATGAAACTGTTGCTCGCAATTTTACTAGAAATAATCATATAATCATATATTTGGTTTATAGTAATATACTTATATTCTAATTCTATAAGTATGGATAAAATGCATGTTTGGCTGGATTCAAGAATATTTCACTTTGCTAAGATGCCGTTTATTTAATTGATTATATTTTTTTTGCACACACACACACACACACATACTCATTCACTTACACAATTTTGGAACTGCCAATTAGCCGACTCTGCATGTCTTTGGTCTGTGGGAGGAAACCAGAGCCATGTTAATACCGTCACAATCAATATGCAAAACGCCACGCATACAATTCAAATGCGTCTGATGTTATCTTTCAGCCGTCACCCCGGAGACCGTAACCGTGCCGATCTCCCCGGAGAGACCCCTGCCTCAGTGGGAACAGTCAGATGCACTGATATTTTGTTATTAAATTTTATTTTTTTTTTTTTCTGTGGATGTGATAAGGATGTAGCTTGATGTAATAGCGTTAATAAGAAAAGCTGCGCCGTTGGGGAACTGGACAGTTATTGCTTTGATTTATTAAATGTCAGAAGTCTTGCTACTGTATGTGCTGCCTTTATTCCCATCAGAGCCGCAGTCTTTGATTTATTTATTTATTTGTTTATTTATTTTCATTTTATTTTTTTATTTCACGAAGGCTGTTTTGATTTACGTCCTTCACGTTGCATGCATCATGGAGGAGGACGAGTGCGTGCGAGAGAGCAGAGCGATGATTCCGTTCTCGAGTTGGGTGTCGCGTAGGAATTATGACGAGAACAGCTTTTCTCCGCGGTGTCATGTGACACGATACTTGCCACGGATGTAGGCGTGGACGTGTGCTAAGGTTGGCTGGGTCATGGCCCATGAGGACGAGAGCGAGAGGGAGAGGAAGCTTGGATATCTTGTATCTGTCTCTAACAGGCTTAGCATGCTTGCCTCCTCCTTGCTCAGCCCTCTGGTTGTATATGCAGATTAGCTGTTATTATGGTGCTCTAATCCCACTCAGCTATTTAAATAACCCCTCAGGTTTTTTCGCGTTTTCTCGCTCACACACACACACACACACATACGTAAACACAAACCCACACTCAGAAGTAATTGTGCAGCCTTGTACACACTCCGAACTTCCTCCCGATTACCCCTCAGCTCGCGGTGACCTCGCTGCTCCCATCGACTCCGCCACATGGGGAATGACGCCTTATTAAGGTGCTACTGAGTTGATGAAAGAAAGAGAAAGCAGAATGAAATGCCTGAATAAAGCCGAGAGAAAAATCTAAATGGTGTACGCACAGGTTAAGGTTTTCCCGCAAGCCCCTCTGAAGGTAGAGAGAGAGAGAGAGAGAGAGAGTTAGTGGGAAATAATCGCACCCTAGAAGAAGAGCTGCTGTAATCAGTAATTATTTACCTACAAAATAGGAGGTGAAAAGGTGTCTTGCCTGGCAAGAGACGCAATCAATGCTGTAAATCAGAGAGAGCAAGAGGGGAGACTGACGGTTCTGTCGAGCGTCAGAATGAGGCGAGACAACAGCAAAGAGGTATTATATTCATTGTTTTGTTTTTTTTGTTTTTTTCCTCCTCCGTGAACATCGTCTCTGTTAGTCTGTGCGACCGAAACAATGAGTGAGGAACTTTAAAGGTCCCATATTTTACTGTTTCTTTATCAGGTTGACACAGATCTTAGAGCCCCTGCTAAAAGTAAGGGTGTGTGTGAGTGTGTTAATGCTTCAGTTGGCATACACTCTGATGATGCTTTTTATTTATTTATTTTTTTTTCTTCCCGGGTCTCAAAAGCGTTCACGTTCACATCACAAGCCATATCGTTTAATTCTGTTTTTGGTCAGATCGGATTTGCTCGTCATAAAGGTTCACATTCTTAATTACAAGTGACTTTTTATCTGATACTAATGTCGTCCCGTCTGTCCTCTGATATGGCACGTATGGACACAATGATGCATCTTTGCTTGTGTCGAACAGATTCTACAAGTTTAATGAATTTATAATAAAATTATGTCGATTCGTTCATTCATTCATTCATCTTCTATACCGCTTAATCCTGTGTTCAGGGTCGCGGGGGGCCTGGAGCCTATCCCAGGAGACTTCGGGCACTAGGCGGGGTACACCCTGGACAAGGTGCCAATCCATCGCAGGGCACACACACATACACACACTCACACACCCAATCACACACTACGGGCAATTTAGGAACGCCAATTAGCCTAACCTGCATATCTTTGGACTGTGGGAGGAAACCGGAGTACCCGGAGGAAACCCACCACCAAGCACGGGGAGAACATGCAAACTCCATGCACACAGAGACGGGAATCGAGCCTGGCCGGGGAATCGAACCCGGACCCTGGAGGTGCAGGGCGACAGTGCTAACCACTACACCACCGCGCCGCCTATGTCGATTCGATATAATTTATTCTTTTTTTAATGCTGTTTTTCCTGCCAATGTGTGAATAGTTTAGAACATGCCACCTGCACAATTATAGAGGAATGGCAAAATTTTATTATATCAAATGAAAATGCATTTTGAAAAGCTATTTTTGATTTACTTGAATCGGCATTCAAAAGAGTCATGATCCACCACTGAATTGATGTTATCGGTTCAGCCGTTTTATTTGAAGTTAATCCTTTATTTGTCACCATATACATACATTACTGTAGAAGTAACGTGCAGTGAAATTCTTTCTTTGCAACACCGTTTGGGTCGGAGCTCGGGGACAGCCGTGACACCATGCCCCTGGAGCATACAGTATAGAACTAAAGGCCCAACGATGGCAACCTGATAAAGCGTGGACTTGAACCGCCGACCTTCCGATCAATTCTTCAGTGGCTTAACTTTCTGAGCCGCCACACCACTGCCAATAAAACACTACACATCGCTGGAACTCCCAGGCTTTCACTTAACAGGCCAGTATGCGGACTTATCACGAACGCCGCAGAGAACTTCCTGCTAGGCGTTTTCCGTTTCCCGTTGGCCACTGCTATGAAATCTGACTCATGAGATCTGAGCTGACCGTTCTCATTCACATTACAGATGTGACTCACATCTGGTCTGAAAAGCATCGTATTTGCGCACATTTAGGGGGTAAATTATTATTATTATTATTATTATTATTATTATTATTTTAAATAATGTGAACATAACCTGTCTGTATTTCACTCTCCCTCCAAATGCGCTGTCTGAAACTGACTAAAAAGTGAATTTTGCAAAACAGGTCCCCTTTATGGGGAAAAAGAACTGTGTGTACTACCTGGTGATTTGTTACAGAGGTACACTGTGCTACCCCTTACAGTATCTACACTGTTATAGAGTATAATCAGCGATCCGGCACGTCATCACCTACTCGGGGTTGATTATGTTCCCATAACAGCATGTCCCGGAGTTATTTATTTTCTCTTTATTCCCAGCCTGATACCATAGAAATCCGACCATGATGACTGTAAATTTTGATCCAATTTATTACCGAGGACACGGTGTACTTCTTATCCACTAATATTTAATGTAGTGGAGCGTCAATGAAATAATTTTCCTTCTCTGCGATCCACCAACACCCCCCCCCCCCTCTCTCTCTCTCTCTCTCTCTCTGTCTCGAAATCAGCCAAATATTTAAGCAAAATATCTCATGTAACAATTATAATCGAAGACCTCTAACGAAAACTAATGGAGGACGTCTCATGGAAGACGCAGACCTCCTCTTCATCATCGTCAGTGCTCTCGCCATTGGTCTAAAAGTCCAGTATTAGATTATCACCCTGCTGTAGTATGTTCTTTCATGACTGGCTTAGTAATGAGCTGTGAAAGTTACGCCAATAAAACTAAGACAGAGAGAGAGAGAGAGAGAGAGAGATGGGAAAATGAAGACTAGAAAGGGACACTGATGAGACAGAAGTCACCAAAAAAAAAAAAAAAATATCGCAATTACACACAGCTTGTTTTTAGCTTCTGTTGCTGTTTATAGATGTGGTTTATTATGGCATGGGAAGGATCTCAGTCTCGGATTAACCACACACACTTACACACACACACACACTCGCACACAAACACACACACTTACACACACACACTCGCACACAAACACACACACTCGCGCACACACACACACAGTCATCTCAGCCATCACATCACTGCTGCTCTATACAAGAAAGATCACACTCTGAGAGAGAGAGTGTGTGTGTGTGTGTGTGTGTGTGTGTGTGTGTGCTGTCTCTGTAATTGCTGCTTTGAGGTAGTGTGGAGCAGTAATGTCTGTGGGGAGGGGATGAATCAGAGACGTGTTGGGGTGGACGCGGGCTTTTTCAGGGTGACAGAGAGACAGAGACGGCGGTCTGAGTCGGCACACATTACCGCCGCGAGAGGGTTTCGAGTGTCAGGAAAACACGGCAATTACGGCTCTAGAATGCATGAATGCTCTCTAATGAAGCCGAATGATTCTGAGTTAACAGGTAAACACGCACACACATACACATGCACACACACACACACACACATATATATATATATATATATACACACACACACCTCTGCAGCTTCATGATGCAGTGTAATTGGGGTAATGGTTCAGTAATCATGAGGTTGTTGGTTTAGAAGCAGGCCTGTTTGGGCCCTTAGCAAGAAGTCCTACACACACACACACACACAGAATCGCACTGCAGTCCTTAAGCACTTCAAACACCGATCCACAAACACACGGCTTTCAGATCTTTTCCTGCACCCTTGAACGTGTCTGTACACTTCCTACAACACTGGAGCGCTCCATCCTCTTCACGACTCGTTAATAAATCATTCAATGTTCTGGAGGAGCAGACGATAACAATTAGGGTCACATGGGGTCACGACCCTGAGTTTGGA
>CM060111.1:4768904-4856404 GCA_030522415.1 Channallabes apus | reverse complement strand
CCTCCCTTCTTTCTCTTTTTTCTCTTTGTTTATTTTCTATCTCTCCTTTCAACACTTTTTTTTTTCTTTCTCTTTTCTCTCTCTCGCTCTCTCTTTTTTCTCTCTCCTATCTCTCTCTGTCACACACACACACACACACATGTATTGAAAAGTCATTACACACAGTCTGAACATTACAGCATTGGTGTCAGCAATTAAACGGCACTTTAATAGCGAGCTCGAACCTCTGCATCCCCGTCGCCAGGGTCTACACTAGTTCCTTTATGTGATTGCGAGTCATGTGTGTCTAATGTGTGTAGTGACTTAAAAGCCGAAGCAGGCTCGATATTTTTTAAGCAGTCTTTAAACATGGCTGTGAATCTGGAAGGAGGTGAGACGGAGACCCGGAGCAGCGTGAAGACGGAATATGATCCTGTTCTTATTAACAAACAAAAAAGGAACAGAAAGACCGAATCTAGTGTTCAGCTCACCTGCTTGGGCGAGTCTGTCCCCATGATCGAGTCTGCCAGGAAGTGGTCTCCTGCTGAAGTGGTCTCCTGCTGAAGTGGTCTCCTGCTGAAGTGCTCTCCTGCTGTTGTAGCTCCGTCCAACTTAATGTTTGATGTGCCATGAATTTTGAGACGCTCTTCCGTCCACCATGGACGCCGAGCGTGTTGATTTGAGTGGCTTCCTGACAGCTCGAACCAGCCTGGATATTCTTCTCTGAGCTCTCTCATCAGTCAAGGTGTTTCTCCTCATAGAACTCTCGCTCACTTTTTCCACCATTCTGTACGATTTCCAGAGACAGTTGTGTGTCAAGATCTCAGGATATGGACTCTCAAACCCACCCCAAGTGGCACCACCAACCAGATCTGAGTCAAACATCACGTTTTCGTCCTCATTTTGATGTTTGATTTAAACTTTAACTGGAGCTCTTGATCTCATCATCAGCAATAAGATTAAAGCGATTAGCGTTATAACCACCTACTGCACGTTTTGGGATCCTTCGGGTGCTGTGGGTTGTGGGGTCCATGGATTGGACACATTTGTCCAACGCATCCCATAAATGCCCAACCGGATTGGGATCTGGCGAGGCTCTTCGCTCCACATGTGAAGCGGGCTGTGATGCACCGGGTGTCCTGGTGTCTTTCTATCATGGGCAGCATTGACTTGTATCAGTTGTATAAGCTGCATTGGCTTTTCTGTGGGATCAGGCCAGACCGGGTGGCCTTTGGTCCGCGTGAGCACAGTTGAGCTTTAGTTTCCCACGATTTCTGTCACCAGTTTACTGCTACATACTGGACAATTAAATCATTTACCTAGCTTTGGTGTTAGTGTTATGGCTGATCAGTGTATATTTCTATATCTTGTGTACATGTGCACTTCACAGTTACATATAGACAATAAGTTGACTCGCTGAAGTGCGTGCATCTGGATGTTTGAAGATGCTCTTTAGATGATGGAGAGCATTCAGGAGGAATGCATCATTTTTCTTTTTTTTTCTCCTGATTTTTTTATTTCATCCTGACATTTTCTTTGTTAACGCACTCGCACATTCCCATGTCCTATATTTCAGCGTTATCTGCCGTGACCTTCACTTTCCGTACATGACTTGCATTCCTTTATTTTCTCTCGCGCACAGACTGTTTGCTTGTGTTTGTGTTGTGCTGTTTGCTTTGACTGGGAGTGTGTGGCAGGACGGGTCCTCCTCCACATGAAAGAGGCACGGGGATAGAGACGGAGAGAGAGGAATGCTAGGGGGGCTTCTGGGAGATTGACAGGCCAAGGCACGATACGCGGTAGACAGATGTCTGATTGACAGCGCCGAGACGTGACAGCCGTGTGTGTGTGTGTGTGTGTGTGTGAGAAAGCTCAGGGGCAGTTATGTGAAAGGGAAAAAAAAAAAGGGGTCAATTCAGTCAGCTGTTACATTTTATTACATGCTATATTGTTTAGGGGCTTTTCTCCCAGAACACCCGGCGGATTTCCGATCGGCTCTTTTCGTTTCTTTTCTCTTCCACCACTTCAACGTTGTGTCACACTGTTTGTCTTCGTAAGCAGGTATTTCTGGATGGCCGCGTACCTGTCGCAGCTCTCGCTCTCTCCATCTCTTTGTCTCGTGTAGCACTGAGGCGACACACATCTGGAGCAACACGGCTGACGCAATGACGAGCTCACACAGTAAAATCACTGGAAGGAGCGTGCCAGGGAGAGACGAGGCTGTCAGTGCCCGGGCTGCACGCTGTAGGATCTGCAGTGTTCTGTCCCGTACATGACCTTCAGCATTAAGGCCTCATCAAATCCCCAGCTTTGAAAATCGTTCAGTTTTCACAAAACCGTCTGCAATCAGGAAGCATTTATGCAGGAGGACAAAAAAAATTAAATTTAAATAAAAAAAAGCTCCAGATCACTGGACAGGTCACTATAGTCCTGCAAAAGTGGGTGTATCGTTATATCACCACCTTGTGGATCAGAAAGCGATCACACTCTTCAGTTCCTGGATGCCTACGAGTACATTACGTGACGTGGCATAAAATGAGCAAGAGTGGTTTTAAGGGTTAGATAACTGGCCTTAACTCAGATTCGAATGATTTTTCCTCCGAGTCTCTCCATCCCCTTCAATCCGTCAATCCTACCGTTGCACTCAAAGCTCCGCCCTCGAAATGGTTTTAACATCATCAATTACTGTCATGACATCATCTTCAAGTGCACTCTGACATTCGAGTTACAGCTCTATAAAGAAGAAAGATATGCCTCTAATTATTTAAACGGATGTTTATTAGTGTACTCGCTGACCTTTTTTGTACTTTTTTCTTTTTTTTTTTTGGTAATTAAAAAAAATCGTTATGTGAAGCCAGCCATTCAAAGAATTCCGAGCATTTTTATTTATTTATGTTTTTTTTAACAGATTTCATTTACACTCCAAACCAGGAGCAAGATCGCTGATCCTGTGTCTGGCTTCATCACTTTTTTCACAAGCACTGAAAAACTGTTGCCAGTGTTTATTCTGGGGTTTACGGAGTCCCAGAGGTTGCATATTGTTTTTTTTTTTAGTTTGCTTATTTTACAAAGAGGCGGCACGGTGGTGTAGTGGTTAGCACTGTCGCCTTGCACCTCCAGCGTCCGGGTTCGATTCCCAGCCAGGCTCGATTCCCGTCTCTGTGTGCATGGAGTTTGCATGTTCTCCCCGTGCTTGGTGGGTTTCCTCCGGGTACTCCGGTTTCCTCCCACAGTCCAAAGATATGCAGGTTAGGCTAATTGGCGTTGCTAAATTGCCCGTAGTGTGTGATTGGGTGTGTGAGTGTGTGTATGTGTGTGTGCCCTGCGATGGATTGGCACCCTGTCCAGGGTGTAACCCCGCCTAGTGCCCGAAGTCTCCTGGGATAGGCTCCAGGTCCCCCGTGACCCTGAACACAGGATTAAGCGGTATAGAAAATGAATGAATTATTGTACTAAATCATGCTTTGGTTATATCGTGCCCATGTGATACAATGAATTCTCACATTTTGGTTAATTAGTGTACATGAGATTTACACAGTTTTTAAATTGTGATTATTGAATTGGTTATTTTCGTACACATCATTTAATTATACAGTTTAAGTATACAAGTTTACTTTAGAATGATTTAAACAAACAAACAAACAAACAAAAAAAAAGATTTTAATGGAATTCGTCTTCTTTCATCCTCTATACCGTTTCATCCTGTATACGGGGTTGTGTGGGGCTTGAGGCCCGTTCCAGGAGACAAGGCGGGGTATACCTGGACAGGGTGACAATCCGTCACAGAGCACACACACCTACATACACTCTACAGGCAATTTTGGGTCTTAGTCTTTGAAGCAACCCGAAGGAAACCCACTAAACACGGGGAGTAGATGTAAACTCCATGCACACAGACCCGAGGAAGGAATCGAACCCGGACCCTGGCGGTGCAAGGCCACAGTGCTAACAACCTCCGAGCCACCATGATTACATTGCCGACTTTTTCATTTGTCACCGAGATCTTTTAAAGCACAGAGTGACTTCTCTTCCTCACAGTAGAATGATCTGGCTGCACTGGGCGCATGCTGATTTCCCACTGAGATGTGGGTGGATTTAAGGGGATAGACACGGCTTTTAAATTCTCTCAGCTGCACTTGTGCTTAAACCTTGGCTTAAACTGGGAGTTAATTTGTTTTATGATGATGTTCTACCTGATAACGTTTCCAAGTCATTGGACTAGTAAGATCTTTAATTGACGTCTTTAAGTTGATCGTTTTCAGTATCGTATTTATACCAATTTCAGCTTGCACTACACGTCCTTGATCAGGATGTGTTCAACCATCTGGTAGCGAACACACAACCTGACAGTCACTAAGCATTTGGGGTAAGAGGGGATGTTTACTACACCATCCCTTTAAACCCACGGCTTTATTCGAAGACTTTGGCCATCGGCGGGGCGAAACGAAACAAATTTGGGGTTAAAATGAAAATCATTTAAGCCTTTTCCTGATTTCTAAGGAAGACGCCCGAGATATTAAGCCCAGAGGATCTGTCAACAGGTCTAGACTTAGAGTTCTCACTGTTGAAGCTTCACACATATCCTATTAGCTTTGATGTCGATACTGAATTATTCATACTGCGATTAACACTTCACTGTTGACTGTTGAGTGTTCATGAGAAGGATGCAGGGACGATTTTATTTTATGTACTCACTCACATTCTCTCTCTCTCTCTCTCTCTCTCTCTCTCTCTCTCTCTCTCTCTCTCTCTCTCTGTCTCATTTAGACCAACCATTGCGGATGTCACAGAGCGGGGCTGCTACAGGCAGCATCATCGGAGCCATCATTGGAGTCATCCTCTTCATCGCCCTCATCGCCACCATTGCCTTCCTGATCCGCAAACGACGCATGAACAGAGAGTCAGTCTGAATCCCACGACCTCTCTCTCTCTCTCTTTCTCTCTCTCTCCTTTATCTTGCATTCCGTTTATTGCCAGATTCCAGGTCCTGAAGGATGCTGGCATTGCATAGGTTACAGTTTTGCCTCATTTAACACTCCTGATACACTCGTCTTCGATATTATCAAATATTTCATGGGCAGAAATGGTGTGTGTGTGTGTGTGTGGTATGAGGAGAACCACCTATTCAGGTTTCATTTGCCACACAAAGATCTGGCGTATATTTTTTTAAATTATAGATATGCCCTTATACACTCACACACAAGAAATCTTTCTTAATTAGTTTGTGTTTTTTTTTACAGTGGTCCTCCCACTTACAAGCCGCCTCCTCCTAAGAAGAACACTCCCATCTACACAGTAAGTCAGATACAAACTACTACTACTAATAATAATAATAATAATAATAATAATAATTATTATTATTATTATTAAAGTATTCCGCTTCTGTGTATCTACTGTGAAACCAGCTCTTTGATGTTATCTAAACAGTATCTGTAATGACTTATGTGGTGTCGCCGGATTTTATAAGCATACTCATATTTTTGAACATGTATATTAATATACTGTCTGTTTTATGAAAACGACTCACTAAGGAGCTCTGGACAAAATTTAGTTAAAAGTCACATCCAAATGTGTTCTTTAATTAAAAAAAAAAAAAAAAAATCAAATGAGGAGTAGCTCATTGTACAGTAGTCATGTGAGAGGGTTTTCTTGTACACGCTGTTGTGGCGCCTCCCTGTGGGTTACTGTGATGAGTGCAGGAGTTCCGATGGCAGTGTTTGAGCGGGACATTAATATGAGAATGTGTGTGATGTAGCCTGTGCAACAGGAGAACAGCAACGGCCCCCCTGATGCTGCACCGACATACTACGAGACACAAAGAACAGAACCAGTGACGGTGAGAAGACTTTTTTTTTTTTTTTTCTTCTTTTTAAACACACACTTGCATACACATGCAACTGCAATTCATGTAGTTTTAATTTTAAAGTCCTCGGGACATTTGATAGTCAATTAGAGGCCGAAAGGAACTGATGGAACAAGTGGAATCAGCTTTGAGTTCCAAAGAGGTGATAATCGCAAGCAGTTGGAACAAAAACTAGAAGAGAACCACTGGGACAGGATTTGCACTGCCCCATTCTTACACTGGGAACGTTTTTGATTATGAGCATACTGCACTGTAGGAAGGACAACAAACTAGACAGTTAATTGCAGCTACGGTTGCAGCCTGTAAGTCTGTATTTTAGTGCTGGTTCCAGGTTGCCATGTTCTCTAGATTTATTCCCAAAAAATAAATAAATCCTATGTGGTTTCCCATCACATAAGGATTTACATTTGATGCAGTTATCCAAGGTGATGTCATTATACATCTGAGTAGTTAAGGGGTTAAAAAAGAGGCAACTTGGTGGTTATGGGGTTTGAACCTGGGATCTTCCCAAGCCGCTTTTATTTGTAACATATATATATATATATATATATATATATATATATATATATATATATATATATATATATATATATATATATATATATATATACAAACCGGATTCCAAAAAAGTTGGGACACTAAACAAATTGTGAATAAAAACTGAATGCAATGATGTGGAGATGGCAAATGTCAATATTTTATTCAGAATAGAACATAGATGACAGATCAAAAGTTTAATCCGAGAAAATGTATCATTTTAAAGGAAAAATATGGTGAATCAAAATGTCACGGTGTCAACAAATCCCAAAAAAGTTGGGACAAGGCCATTTTCACCACTGTGTGGCATCTCCCCTTCTTCTTACAACACTCAACAGACGTCTGGGGACCGAGGAGGCCAGTTTCTCAAGTTTAGAAATAGGAATGCTCTCCCATTCTTGTCTAATACAGGCCTCTAACTGTTCAATCGTCTTGGGCCTTCTTTGTCGCACCTTCCTCTTTATGATGCGCCAAATGTTCTCTATAGGGGAAAGATCTGGACTGCAGACTGGCCATTTCAGTACCCGGATCCTTCTCCTACGCAGCCATGATGCTGTGATTGATGCAGAATGTGGTCTGGCATTATCTTGTTGAAAAATGCAGGGTCTTCCCTGAAAGAGATGACTAGATGTTGTTCTAGAAGCTGAATATATTTTTCTGCATTGATGGTGCCTTTCCAGACATGCAAGCTGCCCATGCCACACGCACTCATGCAACCCCATACCATCAGAGATGCAGGCTTCTGAACTGAGCGTTGATAACAACTTGGGCTGTCCTTGTCCTCTTTGGTCCGGATGACATGGCGTCCCACATTTCCAACAAGAACTTCGAATCGTGACTCGTCTGACCACAGAACAGTCTTCCATTTTGCCACACTCCATTTTAAATGATCCCTGGCCCAATGAAAACGCCTGTGCTTGTGGATCTTGCTTAGAAATGGCTTCTTCTTTGCACTGTAGAGTTTCAGCTGGCAACGGCGGATGGCACGGTGGATTGTGTTCACTGACGATGGTTTCTGGAAGTATTCCTGAGCCCATTCTGTGGTTTCCTTTACAGTAGCATTCCTGTTTGTGGTGCAGTGTCGTTTAAGGGCCCGGAGATCACGGGCATCCAGTATGGTTTTACGCCCTTGACCCTTACGCACAGAGATTGTTCCAGATTCTCTGAATCTTCGGATGATATTATGCACAGTTGATGATGATAACTGCAAAGTCTTTGCAATTTTTCGCTGGGTAACACCTTTCTGATATTGCTCCACTATCTTTCTGCGCAACATTGTGGGAATTGGTGATCCTCTACCCATCTTGGCTTCTGAGAGACACTGCCACTCTGAGAAGCTCTTTTTATACCCAATCATGTTGCCAATTAACCTAATTACTGTTAATTGGTCTTCCAGCTCTTCGTTATGCTCAAATTTACTTTTTCCAGCCTCTTATTGCTGCTTGTCCCAACTTTTTTGGGATTTGTTGACACCATGACATTTTGATTCACCATATTTTTCCTTTAAAATGATACATTTTCTCAGTTTAAACTTTTGTTCCGTGATTTATGTTCTATTCTGAATAAAATATTGACATTTGCCATCTCCACATCATTGCATTCAGTTTTTTTCACAATTTTTTAGTGTCCCAACTTTTTTGGAAACCGGTTTGTGTGTTAATATATATATATATATATATATATATATATATATATATATATATACACACACACACACACACAGTGGCTTGCAAAAGTATTCGACCCCCTTGAACTTTTTCCACATTTTGTCACATTACAGCCACAAACATGAATCAATTTTATTGGAATTCCACGTGAATGGTTTAAAACAAAACATATCCATGTGTTAGAATGGCCCAGTCAAAGTCCAGATCTAAATCCAATCGAGAATTTGTGGCAAGATCTGAAAACTGCTGTTCACAAACGCTGTCCATCTAATCTGACTGAGATGGAGCTGTTTTGCAAAGAAGAATGGGCGAGGATTTCAGTCTCTAGATGTGCAAAGCTGGTAGAGACATACCCTAAAAGACTGGCAGCTGTAATTGCAGCAAAAGGTGGTTCTACAAAGTATTGACTCAGGGGGCTGAATAATTACGCACACGCCGCTTTGCAGCTATTTATTTGTAAAAAATGTTTGGAATCATGTATGTTTTTCGTTCCACTTCTCACGTGTACACCACTTTGTATTGGTCTTTCACGTGGAATTCCAATGAAATTGATTCATGTTTGTGGCTGTAATGTGACAAAATGTGGAAAAGTTCAAGGGGGCCGAATACTTTTGCTAGCCACTGTATATACATATGTGTATGTTACATATATAATAGCAGAGTTAAATTCTTTCCTAGATGATTATAGAAAGCTTGTGCAGGATCAGTGATTTCATGTAGTGTCCCTGGAGCGGACAGGGTTAAGGGCCTTGCTCAAGGGCCCACCAGTGGCATCATGGTGGAGCTGGGGCTTGGAACATCCAAACTTCTGATCAGTAGCTCAGATCCCAAGTCGTGTGTAAAAGCATCTTTATTTTTTCTTATTATTTCTCAGACACCATGTCCTCAATTCCGTCATCCTCCCCCACCAGATCATCTAGTCATGAGCTGTTCCTGTGTTAATATTATGAATATGCTGATGATGCTCATCACTGTTTTTAATCTCTCACAGGATCTGGATGATGGGGATGACGATCCCCCGAAGAAGTTCGACTATAACACCAGCTCCGTCATGGCCGAGAGTGAGATGCTTCCGCCGTATTATGAACTCAGACAGATGGATGTGGACGAGCAGCACGAAAACCCTTCGTCTTTATCTAGGGAGGACAGTTTTATGTCCGCACCCATGCTCGTGTAGGAAAGATTGCGCAGAGTCTTAACCACTGGAGAGAGAAGGAGAGGGAGGCAGTCAACTCTTGTAGTTATAGATGTTAAGGTGTCTTATACTGTGGAATGATTGTTTGAATAGTACAGAAATAATTTAAAACGTTTATGGGTAAGAAGAAGATTAGATGAAGACAAAGTCTGCTGTACCACTACTGTATCTTCAGTCTGGAATAGTGTGTGTGGGTGTGTGAGAGAGATTAGCATTGCATTTACTGGCAAGCATTAAAACAACCTTTTTTTTTTTTTTTCTTCCCAAAAATATACAGGAATCCAAATAATACAATCCCTGTAAATTCAAATCCCCCCCTGGTTGCCCGACATCCACCAATTCTTTACTCTCACATTACCACTTCCTTCCACTCTTACATTCCATACACCACATGAATGTTGTCTTGGACAATTTGTTCCTATTTCACAAATAGGTTTGAGGATAAGCAAGGAGACCAAAACCTGTCAGAATTATCAAGGAGCTTTATTACAAAAAGGCAAATCTTAGGTCCATAGACAACCACAATCCCAAGGGCAGGACATATCTGCTTCATCTTATTTTGTTTTGTCTTACTCTTTTTATCATGCTTAGATGTCTTATAGGTTATCGTAAGCCTGCACCAGATCAGGCTGCCCTAGGAGATGTCTGAAGTTCCCTCCTTATCCATATTTGGTGCACACACAGCTCGTGCATGTGTACTCTCCATTCTAACGGTTAATCTATCAAGGCTTTCTCCTCTTCCTCATCTTCTGCATAGCCTGGTATAAACTAAAGTGATTAGAAAACACACTGGCGCCTGGATGAGTGATGGAATGTGTTTGTTTCCCCGTCACGCATGAGAGCGATGTGCACGCTCAGATTCAAGTCTTAGCAATTCAGGCCTTTAGATAACAATGGCCTTGTTTTTTTTTTTTTCAAGTCAAACATTATGAATTGGATTATACAGTACCGCTCAAAGGTTTGGACACACCTTCGACTTCAGTGTTTTTTGTTTAGCCATTTATTTCCTACGTTCCGGAACAATACTGGAGATTTCCGAATGATGATTGTTATTTTAAGTCATGAAGGTCAACTGATCTGGAATAGTTTTTACAAGAACAGTACTGCATTCCATTTGCAAAAACCCATCAAGCACCATGATGAAACTGGCTCTCATGAAAGCAAGACCAAAACGTAGCACCGCTGCAGAGGGAAAGTTCATTTTTGAAGGCTTTACAGAGCATAAGTAGCAGACGCATCTCAACATCAACAGTTCAAAGGAGATTATTGCATATTTTGGACGCCGTCTGCATTGTTTTACAGCGTGGAGTTGAAAGGCGTGTTCAAACCTTTTCTTACATGTTGTGACCACAATCATTTCTCTGATATATAGTCAGAATGCTAATAACAATATGATTTGTAACATCATGATCCGTAATTAAGAGGATTAGATAATCCTGTTTAAAATCTCATTTCCACTAATCCCCCCCGCCAGAGCCGAGCAGAAAAAAAGACCCTTAATAATTCCAGTTTTCAACCAGAGTGTCAGATTTCTATTCACTTTTTGCATAATTTATGGCAAACTATAAATTATATATAAATTAGATCATTTTGCAAAAAGTACATGCATGTCTGACACTCTTGACAACAAAAAACTTGATAATGCAAACTTAGTAATGCTTCATGTTGCTTGCTCGAATGAACTAATCTGACTTTCTAAAACTCACTTTTTTGGCTTTTTAACAAATACATAAAGATTAAATCAAGTCTTTCCTGGCTGGTTATTAATTGGAATCTAGAAATGCATGTTCTTGTAGATAAATATCTTTCTTAAAAACTCTTATATTGTAAGTTTCCTTCTTGCATGTGCTTTTAGTCTGGAAAGTTTGCACTTGTTTTGTCACTGAACATGATGACAATACCAAATAATCACAGTACAGGACAGGACTCAATAACCATAGTGTGCAATTTTATAAGATAATAATGTTATAATGTCCAAATAACAAATTTTTTTTTTTACGTATTTTCACTTTTTGTGCCAATATTTATGCAATGCAGTGTCTGTATACTGTAATGCATCACTTTCTTTCCACCTTTCCTGGGCTGTCGGCTTCTCGCTCTGTGTAGGTCTTCATTCTCATTGCTGTTGATGTCACTGAGCCAGAAAATCTCTCTGATTTAGTTTGTTTTTATCAGAAGGCCAGGACTGTATTAAAACACAATTTCCCCACTTTTAATACTTTTTTTTTTTTTTAAGTTTATATTAGTAATTAGACTTTTATACATTTATAATTCTGTTTATTCCTTTCTATAATATTCTACTGTCCAACATCAACACTACATTAGATTGTGATTTCTTTACTTTTCTGTCATGAATGTGTTTTTCTGTTGCTCCTTAAAATATTTATACTGTGACGAGCACAATTTTTTTTTCTCTCTGCTGCTATTTTCTTTGTTACAATAAATATACTGTTTATGGATCTAAGTGACAGTACAGTATTAGCTTAATAAATTGGTGGTGGGTGGTTTAAAATATTGGTGTTTTTTTTTTTTTTTTCCTTTAATAAATCTATTTTAGAAATCAGATTTAGATCCTGAATAAGGTTGAATTTTGTGTCATTTATACAGTTGTGAAATTAGGAAGTGAACACTTTTATCACTGTGATGAAACATGACAAACTCTTAATTTCCTCTCCGGTGAGAGTTTATCTGATTTATTCTCATTAGAATGAAAGTTGCAGTAATAATTTCGGTCATTACATTCTGCTAGTTCTTACTATGAGAGGCGTTCAAGTCAAACCGGGACTTCGTGAGATAGCTTATAAATGAAGGTGTAAAACTGAAAAGTGATCTTTGAAAATTGACTGATAACTTGTCGCATCTGGCCAAGCACTAGTGAAATGCTGGGATATTCATTAATGTAGCGGGATTATATAGAGAAATAAAGGAAGTTTTTACGCTCATACTTGTGTTCTGTAATTTTGCACAATCCAAAGTCCAGGTTTGATTTGAACGCTCCTCATTTATGTATACTCTGCCTATTAATAATGGAAAATAAAATCAAATAGTCTCATGAGACAATAACTTTAGTTTAAACATTTCTAGTGTAAACAGTTTGTCTGATGTGCTTATGCTATGACTGGGGTGGGAAACACTACTGTAGTACTATTGTAGAAAATTGTATTAGGCTTCAGTTATACATCATTTAGCACAAGTATGAATTAGCTAAATTAGTAACCGGATTAGCATGCAAAGAGTGGACGTTTTGGGCCTGAAATGTTTTTAAGGAAGTAACTTGAGACACAGGGCTGGCAGAAAGAGGAATTTAATCCAGACAATGAATAACTTCCTCTTTTTAGAGAGTGCACATGGTTCTGTATTTCCAGAAAATAAATTATGATAATTCTAATGATTGAATAATTATCACATGAGAGGTGGGTTTAAGGCTGATAGAGCTATCACAAGTAGGGCTTTTGGGGCCGTCTGCCCGAGCCATGGAAGTAGAAGGGTTCTTATAAGAGACATAAAGTAGAGAAAAATGTGTAAAATATATCACCAAATCTCTTGCAGCCACATACACATTGTCTATACTGCTTTGTTCTGTATAGATGTCTACCAGGAGACTTATGGTACACCCTGGACAGGGTGCCTGTCCGTCGCAGGGCGCACACACAGTACAGGCAAGTTGGGAACACCAATTAGCTTAATATGCATGTCTTTGGGCTGTGGGAGGAACCTATCAAGCACAAACTTCATGCACACAGACCCGAGGCGGGAATTGAACCCAGGACCTGAAGGTGCAAGGCAACAATGCCTAACCACTTAGCCACTATGCTGCCCTTGTAGAAGTGGCATATTAGAATATAATGCCGTCTATGATCATTGAACTTTGGCACTCTACTTAATTATTGAAACACTGATGTAATACAGTATTGAATACATGGCAAATTCAACTATATTTCATGTGGTATATTGTTGTTACACAAGTATTAAATTATTCCTAGTAGATTCTTAGTGTTATTATTATTATTATTATTATTATTATTATTATTTTAATTGGTATACTTCTATTCCAACATTGGTGGATAATGTTGCTTGTATTAGGCATTTATTATTTATAGAAACAAGAAAACTCATGAAAGAATTTCAAAGAGTGAAATGAGTAAAATGCACCTAATAAATATGGCCCATTGCTTTAATATACTTTTAAGAAAATAATCTCATGATCGGAAATATTAGATAACTTTTCCTTTATTCACTTCACATGCTAATATATTGTTTTTTCAAATATTTCTAATATTTGTTACGCGTTACGTATTCCACGTGACCTTCATTACGTGCAGTCATGCATTAGCTTTTTCCGTTCCTCATGTTTTATCGTAGTGAAAATTAAATCACTGCCTATGAAGTTCATCTTCAAACAAATGATGCTGAGGTAATTTTAGCAGATGACTTTGTTTAATGAGCTACTTGCGTTTTGTAAATTAGCTCATTAAATTAGCTAGCGAGGTTTGCGTAATTGTCCTTAGCATTTAAATCCAAATGCGTTATTGAGCATTATAGAGCCATGAAGCAAAATTCTGTATCTGACTGAGTTTGCAGATTATCTTTGTTACTCATAGAGGATCAGGCATGATGTCCCTGCACTTTTACTTAATTACAATTTCGCTGTACTTTCTCCACCTCTGGCTATGAAAATAAAGAGTGTAGCAGAGAAGAAAGCTTTAAAAAACAAGACCGAACGTTGGTATAAACATGCTTTCAGCACTGGAGAGACATTGGGGCGTAAAACCATGGGGACACATGTCAAAGATCACTTAGCTTCTTTCTTAGTGGTAAAGATTGTTCCAGAAATTATTCCAGAAAAACAATATCCTCAAGAACACAAAAAATGCTTTGTCTAAAAGGGTTTATCGTACAAAAGTGGCGTGCAAACTGTTTATCCAAGCCAACAAATTGAAATAATATTATCAATGCAGTAAGACCTACTGTACAAGGCTATCCAAGAATGGTACAGTTGCTTTAATTGTGCAACAACCATTTTTTGTTACTTGTCAGCTCTCTACACACTGTAACATAATGGTTGCCCATAGAATGCTACTTTTTTAGGAAGCAACCAGAGGTGTCAAGTAATGAAGTACAAATACTTCGTTACCTTACTTAAGTAGAGTAATTATTTTTCAGCCGACTTTTTACTTCTACTCCTTACATTTTTAAGCAATTATCTGCACTTTCTACTCCTTACTTTTTAAAAATAGCCTCGTTATTCTATTTTTATGATCAGAACGCGCAACCCCCCCGGTCGCATGATCAGAACGCGCAACCCCCCCCCCCCCCCAGTTGCATGATAAGAACGCACCCCCCCCCCCCATTGCATGATCAGAACGTGCACCCCCCCCGTCCGTCCGTCCGTCGCATGATCAAAACACGTGACCTTAATGCTTTTTCCCCCCTCACGTTACTTTTACTTTTATACTTTAAGTAGTTTTGAAACCAGTACTTTTACACTTTTACTTGAGTAAAAAGCTTGAGTTGATACTTCGACTTCTAAAGAAGTCTTTTTAAACCCTGGTATCTATACTTCTACTCAAGTAATGAATGTGAATACTTTTGACACCACTGGAAGCAACCAAGGGTGTTCCAGTCGAAGTAGGGCCTTTGATTATGCAGAATAACCGAACACAGTTACAAGAGCAAAAACTACTTTTAGTTCTCTCGATACATTAATCCTCTGCTACACTAATGCACTTATCCCATCATTTCACTTATACCATCAAGGTAGAAAGTTTTCTCAGTACACTGGCGCCATTATTGCTTCATGTCTGAAATGCTGGCCTCCCAGGAACCTCTTTAATGGCCAAGACATGGCTAAATGGCTTGAAGCGAGGAGCGAGACTGTAGGAGAAAGTTCCTGTAATGTGCAAGTGGTGTTGGTGAATGATTGCGTGTACAGGTCACACAGACAGATGGTCTCTTTGGTGGATTGGTGACAAGTCATCCATCGGTTTTCAAAGATCTGCAGTGGGCTCTGAGCCATCTCTGCTGAGCTTATCATTCATGCACATATGGCCTTCTTTAAAACGTTTGCACCATTCAAATGTTTTCTGTGGATAAGAGTTGCATCACCGTACTATTCATTCTCAAGTCTCACATTGACTTAAAGTTGCCATTTCTAGCATAATATATTCCCTTTCTTGGTCATAAAACACCAACTACACATACTATACAGTACTTACAGTAAGTAACCTAAATGATTCTGTATATTTATCTATTGTTACTTAATTACAAGGTATGTAATAATTACTCCAGAACGGATTCAGGGCAGTTTGATGGCATGAGGAATTTTTCAATTTCAATCTTTAATCGCAAGCATCCACCCAAGACAGAGATTATTATGTACATATTTGTTAAAAACTCACTCACACTTACTAAACAGTTGCTGTGATTAAAAAAAAAATAATAATAATAATCTGCAAAGATTTCAGAAATGAGGACCAGCTGTCTGTAGTTCCCCTCCGTCCCTCCATCAGGCTTTGCAGTATAAGTTCCTTCTACCTCTCCTACGTTCCTACAGCACAAGTGTTCAAAAGAGGAACATCTTTCATATTATGAGCTCCACCCCAGTCTGCCTGCCTGACGTGATGATGGATTTATTCTGGGAACGTAGCACAACACCTACTGTATGCTGAGTCAGCGTAGAGCTTTCCAGCAAGTGGCGTCGTATCATCGTCACCATTAGGTGGCAGTCAGTGATAACTGCAAAGGTATGACACACTGCAAAGATAAACTGGCCCTGATGATACGGTGTAACTTTAGGTTTTAGCCGACAAATGAAAAATATTAAATATACTTCCTTGCAAATGCTATACTGTATATAGGTCAGACTCTGGGTGTCTCATTCTGTGTGTCTGTGCTCATACCAGAGGAGGGTGCTGTCTTGCCAGTAAGACCACATTAAAGGTCATATGTCCACAAGCACAGATTGCAATTTAATGATTGGATTTTTATACAACTCAAATGTAACTGTAATCATTCAAATATAATTTGATTAGTTAGAGGTATGGGATGACGCCACTACAGCTTTAAGTACAGTAATTTGCAATATATACCCCATTATGTCCTTTTGGGACCCAAATGCCCTTTATACTGTATGAGGACATTACATTTTCTCCCAATTTCTTTGTCTATACAGTATATCAGATCCTTGTCCCATCCTCACATGTGGACTTCCTCTTACTCACTCTTCGTCTATAACGGTTTATTCTATATAAAGGGGTGTAGGGAGTGGAGCCTATCCCAGGAGAGTTGGGACCCGATGAGGGTGCACACTACAGACAATCTGAGACCGCCAATTACTACTGCAGCTTAACCTGCATGTCTTTGGACTGTAGGAGGAAACCGGAGTACCCAGAGGGAACCTACCAAGCACGGAGAGAACATGCAAACTCCATGCACACAGACCAGGGGCAGGAATCGAACCCAGACCCTGGAGGTGCAATACGACAAGGCTAACCACTCTGTCTAAGTATTATTATTGTGAATTGAAAGCACATAAGAGGAACAACAGCTCAGCCATGAAGCAATAGATCGCAATAGACAAAAATCACTTATCCACTGATGTGATGCTCAAACTGATTCTGGATGCAGGATCTACACAAGAAGTCCTGTGTGTTGGGGGCTTCATGAAATTGGTTTTCATTGCCAGGCAGCTGCAGACACTGTGCACGATACCAGGAGTCAGCTGGTATAAATCACTCTGTCACTGGACTCTGGAACAGTGGAAATGTGTTCTCCGGAATGATGTAGCACTTTTCACTATCTCACAGTCTGGAGGATGCTTGGAGAACTCTTGCTTTTAGAAAGCATAATGCCATCAGTATACTGTAGGTATAGGGTAATGTTAATGCTGCCAAATACAAAGACATTTTAATTGTAGATAATTGTACATCTACACTGTAAAAAATAAATCCTGAAAATAGTTGTTGGAAAAAAGAAATATATGTTGGGCTAATATAATGCTGGTGTCAAAAAAGAAAAATATGTTTTCTCAATGATTGTATAAATTTCATTACTCAACTACGAAAGTTTCATCAAGGCAACGAATAAAACTGTGTTCATGAAACATTTAACTGCACACAAACAATTTTATGTTGGACGAACAAGAGGGACCTCTGCGCATGCGCAAAAGCGTTCTTCCAGAATTTTCGAACTTCCCGCTATTTCCTCCCGAAATGGTGAGTACTTCATGGAAACTAACTGTCCTGCAAAGTAATTAGCAATTTTAGCTTTATAACATATATATTATCCAGCAGCAAGCTTTAGAACATTATATTTTGGAGTGTTTATGTATATAATTTGGAGTGTTACAGTAGTTATCTGGCAATGCACTCGTTTCAGATCCTAACGCATTTTTTTTTCAGATGGTATGTACATTGACATTAATGTTAATCTATGAAACCGCTAAAGTTTACTTACGGTTACATACATTTTAATCATCTTAATGACTGATAATTTCAAAGGCTATTTGAAAAAGACGGTTAGTGCGCCACTGAGGGAGCTTAATGTTCTCACTCCTTCATCATTCATTAACCTTATAGTGTCTGAAAACGGTTATAATGGCTAAACGGACATTTTTTTGTCTAGGATTTTTAATGGTTTTGAACTACAAACGGTTACTTAATTAGTTATTCATATATTTTTCTTTTTGTATTTCAGGTATCAGGTATTTCAATATCTGGGAAACAGTGCTTACTGCATCTGCAAACAATCTTGGAGCTTGGCTTTAAAAATTATTTCACAACATTTACTTATTTTTTTTATCTTAAACCATTTCTGAGTTAAAGCAAATATTTTATTATTTTCAAATAAGCCACTGCACGTTTTTACTGAGAAATATCAGTATGTTTTGTTCTACAAGGCAGAAGTCCATTTTTTCCAGTATACTGTTTTGACTGAGTGTGATATTAGTAAGCTTTGTAACATGAATGTTAAGGGCACAGTTTAATTCTTGCATTTTGGAATGTTATTTGCATATTTTGTTATAACAATGCAGCATTTGTTTATTTGTTGAAAGAGTAGCTGGATTGCACTTAATCAATGTTGATAGTCTTTAACAGGTGTTTAAAGTTTACATTAAAAAAATATTCAAATTTAGAGGAATGTGTCATGTTATTTGAAATGTGGCTACAGTGAATAACCTACTCAAGTAAACTTTAAGATGTTAATTTTATAATTATGCAAGCATAATTTCCAATTCAAAATATACCTTTCAGTTAACTTGGAACATTTAATTGACACAACATTATATTTCAATTTGAGACTGCTTGTTGGCCTAACTAGTCATGTTTATTCAGCATAGAACATTTAGTTGACAGAATGTTTTATTTCAATTTGTGTGTACATTTAGAGGTAATCAGCACAGCAAAAACAAAATAGTTTATACAACTTAAATTGAGCCAACTAAAAATTTTAGATGCAACAGGTCACTAGAAATTTTTTAGTTGGAGTAGCAAGAATTTTTTTACAGTGTACTGTAGTTTATAGTTTTGTGCTAAGAACCTTTCCTGTTCCAAGGACATAGTTCGACAAATTTGTTGAGGAGGAAATTCACAAAGCCCTGACCTCAACAATACTGAACACCTCTGAGATGCACTGGAATGAGGATCACAAGCCAGGCCTTCTTATTTAACATCTGTAACATCAGTGGCGGACCGCATTAATGCTCTTTTCACCCAATGAATTCCCAAAGAAAATCCACATTTTATAGAAGGCTTTCCCAGAGCTGTGGGTGGTGTTAAGCCTTTTTGGAATTTGGAATGGGTTGTCCAACAAGATCATACAGTACATGTGTTATGGTCAGGAGTCTACATACTTTAACCATGAAGTGTGCATTTAAATGGGCTGGCAAGGTGTAACTTAAAATTGCCCTTCTCTACACTATTTCTATTCTTGACTTGCCCAGAATAAAATTGTTCACACGTTGATCAAATTCGATTAAAACACATTGTCTCGTATTATACTAGAGTAGATATGGTCATGGCGGCAGGGTGGTATTGTGGTAATCACTGTGGGCTCACACCTCCAGGGTCCGGGTTTAATTCCTGCCTTGGGTCATTGTGCGCAGAGTTTACATGTTATCCCCGTGCATGTTTCCTCCCACAGTCCAAAGACATGCAGATTAGGCTAACTGGCGTTCCCAAATTGTCCGTAGTGTGTGAATGAGGGCACGTGTGTGTCCGGCGATGGATTGGTACCCTGTCCATGGTGTACCCACCTTGTGCCCTATGTCTTCAGGCTCCCTGCAACCCTGTATGTAAGATAAAGTGCTATAAACAATGAATGTATGCATATCAGAGATTTGTTGATATCGACTATTACTGTAATTCATCCTTTTGAATCAAAGTTTTATCATATTGTGTGGAAAAATGTGCTTTACACTCTTTCTTTATGGTATATACTGCAAACTCTACAGCACATTTTATTAACATGACAAAATATTACATCATAACTTCTATCAAATATCCTATCTAATTTTAGAGCCTTTTCATGTAAAAGACTGCAGTATAACACTGCTATTGTTTTAGTGTATTTCTTAAAGCTATGTTAATCCATCAAGGGCCAGAGCGTGTCTGAATGTGCTGTGTCATCAACTCTTTCTGCTCTGTCTGCCTTCATCCACCATTATTTAAGTAAAAAGCATAAATCACATGCCGCTGTCTTATCTGCATTGTCATACACTTTGTAGAGAGGAACGGTTAAGCAGGAGAAATGAACTCAGCAACCCCCATTATCCAAAATGTTCCCATTGCAGCCTTAGTCATGGGTAACCCAAGGACAGTAGTTGCCAGGCAACACATGACATCACCACAGCAACAATCCTCAGCTTCATCAGGCTGAGAGGGAGAACAAGAGATGTGAAGGAGAATGCCTGGGTTCTCATGCTTTTATGTTACTGGATGTGCTGATCATATTATTAAGGAAAGGATGGATAGAAAGATACGGTACAGTATAACTGTTTTGTGAAACATCTCATGCTTCTTTATTGATAATCTCAGACCTTTAGATTTGAAATGAACACAACCTGTTTTTGCAGGTGTCATCACTCTACTCCGCTCGATGGAACTTTCTGTGGAGTCTTGTTTTCATTCATACTGAGTCGTCTTCTACTTCAGACTGTGTTTCTTTTTCTCCTATTTACTGTAATCTTATATCAGTACTATTGTGCTCTTTGGGACTGTACAGTCGGTAAATTCCTGCATAATTCATACCCTTATCTTTTAATTCTATTTTATTTTGTAACTTTTGTAAATATTGTACATTTCTAGATTTATTTTTTAAAATATATTTTTTATAGATATAATTTAATTATAGCGGTTAGCATTGTCGCCTTGCACCTCCAGGGTCCGGGTTCGATTCTCACCTCTGTGTGCATGGAGTTTGCATGTTCTACCTGTGCTTGGTGGGTTTTCTCTGGGTACTCTGGTTTCCTCCCACAGTCCAAAGACATGCTAATTTGGCATTCCCAAATTGCCTGTAATGTGTGAGTGTGTGTGTCCTGTTATAGATTTGCACCCTGTCCAGGTTGCACCTCATCTCATGCCCTGAGTCTCCTGGGATAGCCTCCAGGCCTCCCGCATCCCTGTTTACAGGATAAAGCAGTATAGACGATAATTGTACTCTCTAGTGAAACTTATTTTATTGCATTAAAATTGTTGTTGTTTTTTTTTTTTAGGTCACAGGCAGTTGTATAAGCATCTCACTGCATATCATACTGTGTAGGGTTGTGTATGTGGCTTGGATTTTGAATTTGTCTTACTATGTCTGTTCTGGAGTCTGTATTTGATTTATTTATTTATTTATTACCCTCTTGCGTCTAAGGATTTGGTATCTTGAGTCTTTCTTAAAGTCATGATAGAAGACTTATTTTCATTTCATCATCCAGTAAAACCATATCCTGACTCAGCACCAGATGCTCCAGCAACAGCAATAAATAAACAGCAGTAATAAGCGCAACATGAATATGAGTTACAGTTGCTCACCTCTAAGCAGGATTCATTACATAATGCTTATCAATTTCTCTCCCACTATCCCTCTAGTAGCAAAAGCCGTCAATTGTCCTTCACTGACCTCAAACCTGAAAGTACAAACAAGGTCACGCTGCCAGATAGAAGTCACAGCACAGTGGAAACCTAATGCATTTTATTCCTTTAGTGCTCCCTTGGGATGGATCCGAGTCTTCCTTATGATTCTTCGTCATTGTTTGTAAATTAATGAATTTTGCTGTTCCTTGTTTCCAGGCCAAGCATATAAAACAGTTGTTACATTGATTGGCTCACCTTCCTAGATGATGTCTGATCATGTAGCAGCACAGTCACTGCCCCATGTAGCTGTTATTGAATCTAGTGAGCGGAAAGATATTGATTTGTTAAAAATTCCTAAAACATGCCATGTTGCATGTTTTTTTTTTTCTGTGTATCCAAGCAACTGCTGTGTAACTGAAACATGCAAAAATTTTTGATTATATAATGGTTACTGACTTCCATTACTGGGAACTGTGACAAGCACTAATTAAGGCCATCCATTAAGGCAGGACACATGCTGCCCTATGTAATGCCCCAACCATTTTCAGGTTATTGACAGGGTTGCCAGGTTTGCAATTTCACACCACATTGGTTCACGAGAAATCAGTAAATCTACATTACTGCAATTCAATCTTATTCATTTGTGCAAAAAAAAAAAAAGAGGGGGGGGGGGGGGGGAACGTGCATGCAGACGGCATGTCAATGCTATTTTAAAGTACATATATTGCAAGATTATGTGATAAAAAAAATAGGATCATGAAGTGGATCATTTCTGTACATCAGAAAAATGTATGCACCAGTATGTCATCACAAAGATGTTCACTATTTCGATGCAGAAGCTGAAAAACCCAGAAACGCATTTTTGCAGAAGTTTAGCAGAGCCCTGACAACCCTACACTTGCAACCCTACACTCTGGATCTCTGTATAGCTGTACAGTATAGTGTCAGTTATTAGTTTCCCATTAAGAGGTTATTTAAAATATTTATTAGAACATAACATACATAAAAAAAAAATTAGAACATAACATACATAACATAACATTTATTAGAACATAACATGCTGTTCCTATGGTCTCCTGTGTATGGCTCACCTTACGCTTCTTAACTAGGAACGGAACTGCTGAGCGGTGAGCTGAACTGAAGTAGCTGCCAGAAATGGCTCCCTGAAAGGATGAGTCTTGGCTTCAAAAAGATTTAGCAGTGGATGACAGTAGGACGATATGTTCTGCATTGTCTTCGGGCATTGCAAGTGAACCTAATCCGCAAAAACTCATGAGGATATCCAATGACAGCTGCTCTGGATATTAGACTGGAAAGCTAAAACTTATGAAATAATATTAATCAATATCTATAATAAAACTATTAGAGTGTAATGCATTACATCACAGGGTCTCATTGACAGGGCAAACTTATTACACACAAATGCAATTGTTTAAAAAGTGTTCCAAGTCTGCGGTGACATAATGGATCCAAACATCTCACGCATTCACTCATTCACTCAATCACTCAGCGTCTTTACCACTTTATCCTATATACAGGGTCGCGGGGGGCTGGAGTCTATCCCAGGAGACTCCAGGATACACCCTCTATGGGATGCCAATCCATCGCAGGGCACATAGATACACACTTTCTTGTCTTTGGACTACAGGAGGGAACCAGAGCATTTGGAAGAAACCCACCAAGCAGGGAGACCATGGAAACTCCATGCACACTGACCCGAGGTGGGAATCGAACCCGGAACCTGGAGGTGCAAGTCGACTAAGTCACCACGTTGCCCATTCTGTAATATAATTGAATTAACAATCTAACTAATTCCTGTTCTTTAGGTCCGCCTTCTCAAACACTGCTGATGAGGTATTACAGTTTAGTCATTGAATGGAGAATAAATCTAGGTGACGTTTCAGTCTCAGTAATATCCTGACATGACAACCCTGATCTGACAAATCTACAGGCTGAGCTAGAAAGCAATCAAATGAACTCAACTAGGAGTTATTGCCACATCCCCTGTACAGCCCTGACCTCGCTTCAAGAGATTTCCAAAATTTTTAACCATTAAAGGTGTTCCTGGGAGGCCAGCGTTTCAGATATGAAGTGTATTCATGATTCTGGCGTACAGGGAAAACTTTGTATCTAATCATTAATAAATAATAAATTCATTTGTGTAAGGAAGGGAATTATACAGAGAAACAAATATCTTCTGTTATTTTGATTAAAAGTCACGGTTTGACTTCAACACCCATTGTACATTATTATCAAAAAACATTTTTGTTTAGCAGCAATAAGCTGTATAATGTATATGCCAAAAAAAAAAAAGCTGATTTTTTTTTTTTATCGTAGAAAGACAGGAAGTAATAACTCATAACAGGTGCCCCTACTTCTTTGGGTCACACAGCAACATTAATTGAGCCAGGAGGGCTTATTATTACATCAACCCTACTCCAGCCAGCTCTTCTTGGCTTTCTTTATAAGTGTTTCCTTGAATAAGCAGCCTTGGCAGAAAGGTTCCACCTCCAGGAAAAAAAAAGGAAATCCCTTATTTAGATTTCTGCTGGATATCTTTCCTTTAAACCATCAGTCAGTCTGCCTTGGCTGAGCACACACGACTCACACATTTTTCCGGTTAAATAAAGAAATTTCCTGTTGAGAAAAAATTGTATTATAACCTCATTGAGAATGACTTATTATCGCTGCTATAAATAATCCAGAGTGTAAATAAATAGAGATACATAACAAGACTATTCCTTCTGATGTTTGATTTACCAATGGGAAACCTGTCAAGGTAGCACGGAAGGGGCGCAGAACTACACTAGAAAACAGCCCCTGAATGTCACAGCCAGCTCTCACCAACCACTCACACCTGCGTCCTATTTCACCATCATTACCAGAACTATTTCCAGTGTAACTTCTATTTTTTGTGTGTCTTGTTGTCAAGCTCCTGTTATTCATGTCATTTTTATATGTGTGCCTCAGTATCACTTCTTAGTCATTTTTGCCTCATATGTACAGGTGATGTTCATGGTTCTTGTTTTCATGGTTTTGCTTGTTTGTCTGCAGTTCCATCAATCTTCAACTTCACAGAGTGACATTCTGTAGTCATGGAGAGCCATATCAATACTTTGTCCTGTATGGTACAGTACTTTCTCAAAGACATTTCAGACGTGTAAATATATTGCCCTTTATGAAGCATTCAAAACAGGAAAACTACTGGAATTTGTATAAAAACATCATTAGAACCTTGAGCAATAGTGCTAGAGCATCAGCTTCATGGAAATGAGGTCGTGTAAAAAGAATAAATGACCAGTGGCTTGGCGGCACGGTGGTGCAGTGGTTAGCACTGTCGCCTTGCACCTCCAGGGTCCGGGTTCGATTCCCGGCCAGGCTCGATTCCCGTCTCTGTGTGCATGGAGTTTGCATGTTCTCCCCGTGCTTGGTGGGTTTCCTCCAGGTACTCCGGTTTCCTCCCACAGTCCAAAGATATGCAGGTTAAGCTAATTGGTGTTCCCAAATTGCCCGTAGTGTGTGAATGGGTGAGTATGTGTGTGTGCCCTGCGATGGACTGGCACCCTGTCCAGGGTGTACCCTGCCTTGTGCCCAAAGCCTCCTGGGATAGGCTCCAGGCCCCCCGCGACCCTGATCATAGGATAAAGCGGTATAGAAGATGAATGAATGAATGAATGACCAGTGGCTTCAGTTGGCCAGGTCTATGCTCACCAACGTGTTCACCAACGTGTTGTTCATTGCACATGAGAAATCATTTTCATATGTGTATTCACCAACACATCGTGAGCTGTAATTGAAGCTAAGGGTGGTTGAACACAATATCACAGGGGGTGAGGTCTTTTTTTAGGTAGCTAGAGGTGACAAAGGCAAAAAAGAACTGTTGAAAGGAACCAGACTTAAAAGGCCACTTATCCTCTCCTAGGTTCTACTGGATTATGTGATTATGCTGTAAGTCACTAATCTTTTACCATTATCCAGTGGACTATGTACGCGGTTAAACGTAGTCATTCCTATTAAAATACTGCAATTTGGACTACTGCTTCTCCTCCTGCAAGGGGGTCACTACCTGATACAATGACTGACCTCACAAAGATTATGACTTGGGCATGAAGCTTACGTAGCCATCCATAAAATACACCATCCTTTACATAATATTCATTACCTGGTTGAGTGGGCAGCAATCCTTCGCTGACTTTGGGTGACACTAAAAACAACCCGCAGATAAAGAAACCAACAAGGTCAAGCTGCTCTCTTGCACATGAGGAAGTGCTGTTATAGTTCAATTTGCTCCACACATGGCTCCAATGCCCTCCTCTACTGTATGTTTTCAAAAGTCTGAAGTCATTATACCAAACCAGCACTAATATTATGAATAATTCAGAACATCATCCAGGTTTTTGCATCTTCCCCCAAATCCCTATCCCTTATACTGTTTAGTCAGTAACCTTCTCATGTCATGAGCCTGGCAGGAAACTGTCTATAAATAAATTAAAGAAGATGTGGATGAATAAGAGGGGGATGGCTAGAGAATGGAAGAAATGAAACATGTGAAAGGTACAGAGACTTTCTAACTGCCATAACAATGTTGCCGTATATGTGAAGCTTTATTAGTCCTTTTAGCTTCTTAGTCTTATCTGATCTAATCCTGAACATGGGTTATCTATTAGTTACTGTGTACAGTACTGTATGTTCTCATGTCCACCTGGATTCCGGGTTCTCTGATTTCTTCACACCTCCATGAAAACAAGCTGATAGTGCAACTGGCAGCTGTTGAGGTGTGAAGGTGTATGTGTGCATGGTGCAGTGTGATGGTGTCCCATTTAAGGTGTGTTCCTGTGTAGTTTCCTGGAGATAATGGCAGAACCTTGATCGAATGAATGAATGAATGATGTAATTTAACAGTATCCATGTGCTGCATTTACACTACTTGTCCGGGAATGTAGTGTCCCATGGACTTTTAAAATGTGTGCATGTGTATGTGTGTGTGTGTGTGTGTGTGTGTGTGTGAGAGAGAGAGAGAGCGAAAGAGAGAGAGATGGTGAGGTGAGACAGCGTTTTAAGCAGATTACCGATGGAGATTAATGGACCAGTACCCAGGCCTTCTTTTAGCTATTCAGTCTACCTTATTTCTCTGACCCAATTCATCTCTGTCACCTTTGCCCCTTGAACAATTTTATAGTAAACAGCAATAAACATTTTTCAATCAAAGACTTTTAATCACATCCGGCATTTGGTTTCGAAGTTCCTTGTTTTAGTCAAAACATGAAATAAAGCAGCTGCATTACACAGCAAAATATGATGTGTCCTGAAAAGCCAAAAGAGCATAAGAGTAGCTGCCATGAACAACCTAAATACATTAGTCGATGCTTGGACAATGTTGAAGCCAAGATAAAGGACGTATACAGCCACGCCAGCATTAATGACATATATCATTGTTTAATGTCATTGATATGTTCTGTGCCATAGAACATTATGTAATTTGAATGTTGTGTGAACACTTGTTATACTGTATAAAGTTATGTGGCATACTGTAGCGTAACCTTCTGTTTCACTTCTTAGAGACTCCCAAGCTCTTTGTGTACAAGAGACATGAAACGCATGCACTTTGTACACAAAGCGACTTCCATGGTTTGATGTGCTACTGTCATGCACACTCATGGCGCGACCGGCACTAGGACCCAGAAGTAGTAAGGTTGTGAACCAGGAAGCATACAAAGAAACAAGATGGCGGTTCACATCGCGCAGTCATTGAGTTCGCCCATGTTGGTCCAGATAGTTCGTCTGCCATTTCGTGAGTACTCACTTTCTTGGGTTTACTTTCAGATTCAAGTGTGTGTTTATAGGACGTTAAATTTGTGTTTTTCCCTTGCGCCCCTTCTGTGAGAGTCCTTAGACTAATTCGCGTGGTTATCCTGCCTACTCGCTTGCTTCCGTGTTTGGGTTTACCATCCACGCTACATTGGGCTAACTGCTAAAGCTGGTCACCGAGGTTAGTTCACCCTGACAGAATGACTGAGCATCCCGCGGATAACCCAGCGGATCATGCGCGCCTCTGCGACGTGGTAGATCAGCACGCCACGCTTATCGATAAGCTTACCGGAGAGATCGCTAATCTGCGCCAGGGCCTCCAAGACGTCGCGGCCTTGCGCCGCGAGGTCGCGGAGCTCTGGCGGGAGAACACGGATCTCTGCGCGGCTGTAGTTGGCCCGGCCAGTTGGCCTCCCGTCGCGGCGGCCGCGGCGCCGCACCAGCCCCCCCCCCTCCTTCTGATGTGTTTCTGGCGCTTCCAGACAAATGGGATGGCACAGATGGGAGATGCAGTGTGTTTTTGACATAACTTAATCTGGTGTTTGAGTTCAATTCCACCAAGTACTCCACCGATCGGCTACGCATTGCTCTTCTTGTCTCATTGCTATCCGGGCAGGCAGCTGAGTGGGCCACGGCAGTACTTCGATCAGATTCTGACACCGCCCATTCCTACAATGAGTTCACCCGTCAACTCAAAATGACTTTTGAACACCCTGCGGGCGAGGTGGAGACCGACACCAAGCTTTACCACCTGCGGCAGGGAGGATCGTCCGTGAGCCGCTCCACTGCAGAATTCCGCACCCTCGCGGTACAGACATCTTGGGGAGATGCCGTGCTCCGGACATCCTACTACGAGGGACTGTCTCGTATTAAGGACGAACTAGCCGGACGAGAGCTCCCGTCTACACTGGAGGGATTAATTCAGCTTGCCCTCCGCATTGACCAGCGCCTCCTCTCTCGTCCGAAGCCAGCCCCGAGGACCCTGCCGCCTACTTCCACCTATGCCTTCACTCCATCTCGACCGCCAACCACCTTCACTCCCATCCCCACTGAACATGTCGGATCTCCACCTCCTGCCGTGGTTAACCCTCTGCCTTCCAACAGTTTATCAACGATGTCCTCAGGGATATGCTGGGCCGATGGGTGTTCGTCTACCTAGACGACATCCTCATTCACTCTCACAACCTCAAAGAACACATCCAACATGTTCGGGCCGTTCTAAAGAGATTGCTCGCTCACCAACTGTACTGCAAGCTGGAAAAATGTGCCTTTCACAAGCACTCCACCATGTTCCTGGGTTTTGTCATCTCGCCCCAGGGTGTGGCCATGGACCCACAGAAGCTCGAAGCTGTACGTCACTGGCCCTTACCCAGGACACTCAAACAGCTTCAACGGTTTCTTGGGTTTGCGAATTTCTATCGTCGCTTTATCCGGGGCTACAGTACAGTTGCAGCACCACTAACCACATTGACCAGGCCCACGCACCATCCTTTTCGACTCACCCCCGCCACCAACTCTGCTTTCAAAGAATTGTGTCATCGCTTCACCACCACCCCCATCCTTCTCCACCCCGATGCCAACAAACCTTTCGTTGTGGATGTGGGCGCCGGCGCCGTTCTCTCCCAGCGAGGTCCAGACCAGAAACTGCACCCTTGTGGTTTCTTCTCCAAGAAATTTAATCCCACTCAGCAGCGATACGGAGTAGGGGACCGCGAACTGCTGGGCATAAAGTGGGCCTTGGAGGAATGGCGTCACTGGCTCCAGGGCGCCAGAGAGCCATTCATCATCTGGACTAACCACCAGAACCTCATCACCATCAGAAACCTAAAGCAGCTCAACCCACGACAGGCACGGTGGGCCCTGTTCTTTGAGCAATATGACTTCCATCTGTCATACCGCCCGGGGTCCAAGAATACCAAGGCCGACGCATTGTCAAGACAACACGATGAGGACCTTCCTCGGACGGAACCCGTGCCTGTCATCACCTCCTCCCGGATGATTGCACCCCTTCAATGGGACTTGGAGACGAGGATCCGCCAGGCACAGGCTGCGGAGACCGGACCGGCACGCGTGCCATCTGGACGACTTTACATATCCCAGGACTTAAGACTAGAAGTTCTCCAATGGGGGCACTCTTCAACCGTCGCCGGACACCAGGGAGCTCGAAGAACCCTGTCATTCATTGAACGGGCCTTCTGGTGGCCCGCCATGAGAAGGGAGGTCACAGAGTTCGTTCAGGCGTGCCCGGTGTGCGCCAGGGCCAAGGATACGAACCAACCATCTCCTGGAGAGCTCCAACCACTTCCTGTTCCTCGACGGCCCTGGACGCACATCGCCCTGGATTTCATCATGGGCCTGCCGGTTTCCGACGGAAAGAACACCATCCTCACCATTGTTAATCGGTTCTCCAAGGCATTGCACTTGGTGGCCCTCACCGGACTCCCATCAGCTAAAGCCACCGCTGAGCTGATAATGGAACACATAGTCCGCCTGCACGGGTTCCCCAAGGACATCGTCTCGGACAGAGGGCCCCAGTTCAATGCCCGGTTCGGGAAGGCCTTCTGCGGTCTGATCAATTCCACCAGCACTCTGCCATCTGGATACCATCCCCAGACTAATGGTCAGACGGAATGGACCAACCAACAACTGGAGCGCTACCTAAGGTGTTTTGTTGCTGATCGCCAGCGATCCTGGGCCCGCTACCTCATATGGGCAGAACTATCTCACAATCTTCACGTTTCCTCTGCCACCAACTTAAGCCCATTTGAGGTTTGCTACGGTTTCCAACCTCCGATGTTCACCCATCAAGAACCGGAGGTTGATGTACCGTCTGCCCAACAGTTGGTCCGTAGGTGTCGACGGGTCTGGAATTAAGCCAACCTCGCTATCAAGAACGCCAATAACCGCTACATCACTCAGCACCGACGTCGACACCCTCCGGGACGTTTGTACAACGTAGGTGACAAGGTATGGCTATCTACAAAGAACCTACATCTGCACAAGGAATCCCGGAAACTTTCACCTCGCTTCATCGGACCATACCGCATCACACTAAGAATAAACCCTGTCACCTACTGGCTCCAGCTGCCTGCGGCGCTCCGGATTCACCCCATATTTCACACAACTCAACTCAAACCCTTCATCACCTCTCCGATGATTTGGGTTTACCATCCACACTACATTGGGCTAACCGCTAAAGCTGCGTCTTCTGGTCACCGAGGTTAGTTCACCATGACAGTTTTTGAATGTGATTTAAATATTATATTAAATAACATGAATGAGGAAGTCTGGAGTGATAGAGAAGTATGTTAGACTGGTGCAGGACATGTATGAGAGCGCTAAGACAGTGGTAAGATGTGCTGTAGGTGTGGCAGAAGAGCTGGAGGTGGGTCTGCATCAAGGATCGACTCTAAGCCCCTTTTTGTTTGTTCTGGTGATGGACAGGATGACAGATGAGGTAAGACAGGAGTCTCCATGGACTATGATCTTTGCAGATGACATTGTGCTTTGTAGCGAGAGCAGAGAACAGGTAGAGGAAAATTTGGAGAGGTGGAGGTACGCTCTGGAAAGCAGAGGAATGAAGGTTACTCGCAGCAAGACGGAATACATGGGTGTGAATAAAAGGGACCCAAGAGGAACGGTGAGGCTACAGGGAGCAGAGGTACAGAAGGTGCAGGATTTTAAGTACTTAGGGTCAACAGTCCAGAGCAACAGAGAATGTTCAGGTGGGTACAGGCAGGTTGGAATGGGTGGAGAAAAGTGTCAGGTGTGTTGTGCGATAAAAGAGTATCAGCGAGAATTAAAGGAAAGGTGTACAGGACAGTGGTGAGACCAGCGTTGCTCTACAGCTTAGAGACAGTGGCACTGAAGAAAAGACAGGAGGCAGAGCTAGAGGTAGCAGAGATTAAGATGTTGAGGTTCTCTTTGGGCGTGACAAGGATGGATAGGATCAAGAATGAGTTCATCAGAGGGACAACCCATGTTAGATGTTTTGGAGATAAAGTCAGAGAGGCCAGATTGAGGTGGTTTGGACATGTTCAGAGGAGAGAGTGTGAATATATCGGTAGAAGGATGCTGAGGTTGGAACTGCCAGGCAGGAGGTCTAGAGGAAGACCAAAGAGGAGATTTATGGATTCAGTGAGAGAGGACATGAAGTTAGTTGATGTGAGAGAAGAGGATGCAGAGGATAGGGTTAGATGGAGGCAGATGATTCGCTGTGGCGACCCCTGAAAGGGAACAGCCGAAAGACAAAGAAGAAGATGAATATCAATTAAGAATGCCAATCTGTTAGGGTTTTCTGACATTGTGTGAACTTTCCCATGCATCTTTTACATCTCTCTTTGTCCTCTTTTATATGTCTATAAAACAAGCCCATCATTGAATGTCCACGTTCCTCTGAACTCTTTTGTCTCCCCAGAAGCACATGTTAATGTGCCTCTTATCATCTGTCCATCTCCAGGTCTCCATATGATTAATTCTCTTTTGTTCTCCCAGGAAGATGTTAATGATTTTTGTTCTTTTGATGTACAGAACAGATGTGGCACAGGCTGAATGTACAAAGGCTTAAAATTATGCTCTCTTTCCTAACAATAAACAGAGACAATCAGACACCGTCATCATGTGTGCTGTGAGGTATCTCTCCTGGCCAGCACCGTAAGTGTACCAAGGCACGATGGACACATCAAGAATAATTCTTCCTTTAAATAATTATAACCTTAATACAACTTTGATCAGCTTTTAGTCACCTTATTGACTCTTTTTCTTTATGACATATATATTCTACAAAAACATTGTTGTCTTATTACAAAAAATATACTCACTTTTCATTTTTGACTTTGTGGAATTCTATACTTTTTGCAAACAATTTGGTACAATAAAATGTTCACATTCTTTATTTTCTCTCTTAATCATTACACAGTGTAGAAGAACACAAAATCAAACAAAAACATCTGTCTTGTCTTGTCATAATGAGTAATAGTTGGTGTGACTTCTATGACTTCTATAAGCCATAGGACTGGAGGAAGTATGTAATTGTCCTTGTTGTTTAATACTAACAAAGAATTTAGTTAAATTAGTTAACAAAGAATCTTTCTAAACAAGAACATAAGTGATAAATAGTCCCTCACTCTAATACCTTTTTTTAAATTTTTTACATGGATGTTTAATGTTAGTTGTCACAGTTATATATAATTGCTTTCTATCTAGCAACATTTCTTAAATGCCCTGTGATTTTAGTTTTTAGTGAGAAGCAACATTAGTGTAAAACTTGGTAATTGTGTACAGTACATGCTTAATAAACTATTTCTAAAAATGTAAATTTACCTCCACTGCCCGTGTTTGTTCATACTGTATACACTGCCTGGCCAATAAAGTTACCAACTGGATCTAATTAAACAAATAATTAAAAACCTTCCATTGGATAATTACTGCAGTGATTAATATGGTTCAGCTGGTAAAATGTCATTTAACCCCAACTGATGCAGTCAGTAGCTTCTCATTTCTCAATCAAGCATGTCAGAAGACATATCCTGTGTTTGTGGGAAAGATGTTACCCTGTTTCAGAAGGGTCATGTTATTGCCCTGCTTTAAAAAAAATAAAAATGAATAAAACAGCTAAGGAGATGAAATTGATTAAATTAGGTTAAAGACTGTAAAATGCGTTATTAAAGCATGGAGGGATAGTTGTGAATCATCAACTTTGAGGAAGAAATGTCATTGGAAATTCTGATTGTGATCAGAAATGACTTAAACGTGAAATCAAATCATAAAAATCCAAAGTAGAACTCACAGCTATGTTTAATTGAGAAATTAAGGGCATTTCCACAAAAAATGCAAAGAAAGTTGAAGGGATTGGGAGTAAACAGCTGTTCCTCAACTTTTTAAGAAAAGAGAATAGACTGTAAAGCATTGTAAAAGGTCATGTGATCTAACGAGTCCAGATTTACCCTGTTCCAGAGTGATGAGTTTATCAGGATAAGAAGCGAGGCAGATGTAGTGACACATCATGTCTAGTGACTAACGTTCAAGCCTGTGGAGGCAGTGTTATGATCTGGGGTTGTTTACGGTATGTTGGTCAGGTCTAGGTTCAGCAACATTAATGGAAGAGGGTACATGAGACATAATTTTCACACATACTGTACATAGATCGTCCACAACAGAGTACAGACCTTAACTCCATTGAAAATGTTTGGAAAGTGCTAGAGAATACTTTATGTAGCTGCCATCATCAGTATAAGATCTTGGAGAAAAATTACACAACAAATAAATGTTGTACTGTAAATACTGGATACACTTATCAAGACAATGCCACAGTGAATGAGTCATTTTATAATTGCATTTCATAATTTTTTTGTTTCACCCAAAGGGTTTTTTATTCTGTTTAACTAACCATTTAGGCTAAAGTTTGTCTGTCTGATTATTTATATATATATATATATATATATATATATATATATATATATATATATACAGAGGAGGAAAGTAACGAATTACATTTACTCGCGTTACTGTAATTGAGTAGCTTTTTTGTGTATTTCTACTTTTTAAAGTAGTTTTTAAAATCTGTAATTTTACTTTTACTTAAGTACGTTTTGTTTGAAGTATTGTAATTCGCTACATTTTAAATCATATTCGCTACTGAGTAAAAAATAAATGAATGAAAATGATAAAATAATAAAAATATTATACTTTGTATAAATGCGCTTGAGTATCATGTCCTGGTCGCGCGCCGCTCCAGACTCCACTCCAGGTTTTCTGACTGTCCCCACATCGCCATCTTCCTGACCTTCCACACGGTCGCTTCCACCCTGAGAGTGACGTCATCGACTAGCGCGACCATATACAGTATAATCCGGAGAGAGACGCGGGAAAGAGGAAAGAGATTGTGATTTTGCCGTTTTGATATTTTGGCCTCCCATTGACTTTGATTATTCCTTTGTCCCTTTGGTTTGGTTGGTCTTTGTTTATATTTGTAGATAATTTCACTGTATGTTTGTCCACTCACTAGTAGTAGGGGCGTGGCTGCCATTTATTTTAGGAAGAGGGAATTTATTTTTATATTTAATATTAAATATTAATTATATTTTTTATATTTTATTTATTTTAGTTTTTGGTTTGGGAGTCCGGGAAGCTACCTGTATTTTTGTTTGTGTTTTTTTTTGCAGGTAATCTAGCTACTAAATATAAATACCATTTTGTTTATTATTTTGGCCTGGGTCCATCCTGAATCTGATTCTCCTCCTCCTGTTGTGTGTGTGTGTGTGTGTGTGTGTGTGTGTGTGTGTGTGTATATACAAACCTCATTATTTCATCAGTTAATGATTGGATCTAGTTCTTTCTGCCATATACCACCATTTCCATACAGTTTAAAATAGAACCCTGAACCATTCTTTTGCTGTATGACCCTAGACTGGGACGTAACACCATATTTAAGTGACCACTTTGATTTTCAAGCACAAGAAAGACAACAGCTTTATTATGCAAAGGTGTTCCTTCAGTTAAAAATAACTAGTTTGAGGTTTATATCTGCTCATCTTTTTTGAACTACGCTAGAATGCCTCATCCCACCCCCGCTGTTAAAAAAATTTAAAAGTAACTCGGTAACTTTTACTCTGAGTAAATTTTTTAATGAGCTACTTTTTACTTTTACTTGAGTAGATTTTCATAATGGTAACTTTACTTGTACTTAAGTAAAATTTCACTGAAGTAACAGTACTTGTACTTGAGTACAAAATTTTATTACTCTTTCCACCTCTGTGTATGTATGTGTATATATATATATATATACAAAGCTTAGTTACTTACTCACTTTTACGAAGTATTCACACCCATTCAATTTTACCACTTTAGCTTTAATCTAAACATTTATTTTAAAGATATTCTTTTAAATCTTTAAGAAAATATGCAATAATTGTAAATAATAAACAACAACAAAAATTCAAAGAAGGAAAAAACATGGAATATCACATTTCTTAATCATTTTAGAATGCTTTCAACGTTTAGTTGAAGTAGCTTGAGAATGATTAGAATGTTCTTGGATACTGTATACTGCTTCAATCTTGACACACCTCTCTACTGAACCTCTGTCAGGTTAGATGTAGAACACCACTGTGCTACTATTTTTAGGGCCCTCCAGAGATATTTAATCAGTTGTAGGCCTGCACTATGCCTGGTCACTTAAGGACATCCGCAAACTCCTGTCCCGCACTGGTCATGTGTTTCAGGTCATTGTTGCGGTATCTGTGTGAATATTCACTGCAATCTGCACTTGAGAGCCCTCTTGAAAAAGTTATGCCGATAAGCCGTCCAGTCCTTGATGGTGGAAACCTTAGCGCAGCATGCCGTCAACACCGTATCTGGTGTCTCTCAGAATGAAGATGGGTTTTGTTCCCTCTCAAGGTTTATTCTTTATATCATCTCAGGGAGATTTTCCTTGCCTCTGGTGTGCTCATGAGGGATCTAAATCTTCATCTGGATTTCTGCCAGGTGGTGTTTTATGGCTGAAAAAATAAAAATAAAACTGTGAAGTTTTTATTATTGGGATAGAATCTTGTTTCTCATGATGTGAACATGTGTTCGGTGCCTCTGAGTAAAATCCAAATGAACTGTCACATGCTGTTTACTAAAGAATGAATTCCGACTGGCCAGTGAAATGCTGCTTTGTCCTTCTGTCACGTTCTTTAATCTCACCAAGGATCACTGAAGTCTAATCGACTTTCAGCTTTATCTCCCTGTCTAATACCCTACTACACTGTTAGCTTGTTGTTTTTGTTTGGTTGTATGGCTAAAGGAAATGTTTCTTACTTATTAGAACTCATTCTAATTAACACAATGTATACTTTAAGATGTCAAAATATGCAGAAATCTTCTGCTTCCTTCTTTCAATGGAATTAACCTCAAGACTAATTTTTTTTTTAATAGGCTATTTCGCAAATACTACAGTGCCTTGGAAAAGTATTCATAGTTTTCCAAATTTTATCATGTTACAACCACAAATGTAAATGGTTTTTATTGGGATTTTATGTGATAGACCAAAACAAAATGGCACATAATTGTGGAAGGAAATAAACATATATATATACAGTGGTGTGAAAAACTATTTGCCCCCTTCCTGATTTCTTATTCTTTTGCATGTTTGTCACACTTAAATGTTTCTGCTCATCAAAAACCGTTAACTATTAGTCAAAGATAACATAATTGAACACAAAATGCAGTTTTTAAATGTAGGTTTACGTTATTAAGGGAGAAAAAAACTCCAAATCTACGTGGCCCTGTGTGAAAAAGTGATTGCCCCCCTTGTTAAAAAATAGCTTAACTGTGGTTTATCACACCTGAGTTCAATTTCTGTAGTCGCCCCCAGGCCTGATTACTGCCACACCTGTTTCAATCAAGAAATCACTTAAATAGGAGCTACCTGACACAGAGAAGTAGACCAAAAGCACCTCAAAAGCTAGACATCATGCCAAGATCCAAAGAAATTCAGGAACAAATGAGAACAAAAGTAATTGAGATCTATCAGTCTGGTAAAGGTTATAAAGCCATTTCTAAAGCTTTGGGACTCCAGCGAACCACAGTGAAAGCCATTATCCACAAATGGCAAAAACATGGAACAGTGGTGAACCTTCCCAGGAGTGGCCGGCCGACCAAAATTACCCCAAGAGCGCAGAGACAACTCATCCGAGAGGCCACAAAAGACCCCAGGACAACATCTAAAGAACTGCAGGCCTCACTTGCCTCAATTAAGGTCAGTGTTCACGACTCCACCATAAGAAAGAGACTGGGCAAAAACGGCCTGCATGGCAGATTTCCAAGGCGCAAACCACTTTTAAGCAAAAAGAACATTAAGGTTCTCAATTTTGCTAAAAAACATCTCAATGATTGCCAAGACTTTTGGGAAAATACCTTGTGGACCGATGAGACAAAAGTTGAACTTTTTGGAAGGTGCGTGTGCCGTTACATCTGGTGTAAAAGTAACACAGCATTTCAGAAAAAGAACATCATACCAACAGTAAAATATGGTGGTGGTAGTGTGATGGTCTGGGGTTGTTTTGCTGCTTCAGGACCTGGAAGGCTTGCTGTGATAGATGGAAGCATGAATTCTACTGTCTACCAAAAAATCCTGAAGGAGAATGTCCGGCCATCTGTTCGTCAACTCAAGCTGAAGCGATCTTGGGTGCTGCAGCAGGACAATGACCCAAAACACACCAGCAAATCCACCTCTGAATGGCTGAAGAAAAACAAAATGAAGACTTTGGAGTGGCCTCGTCAAAGTCCTGACCTGAATCCTATTGAGATGTTGTGGCATGACCTTAAAAAGGCGATTCATGCTAGAAAACCCTCAAATAAAGCTGAATTACAACAATTCTGCAAAGATGAGTGGGCCAAAATTCCTCCAGAGCGCTGTAAAAGCCTTGTTGCAAGTTATCGCAAACGCTTGATTGCAGTTATTGCTGCTAAGGGTGGCCCAACCAGTTATTAGGTTCAGGGGGCAATTACTTTTTCACACAGGGCTATGTAGGTTTGGATTTTTTTCTCCCTAAATAATAAAACCCCTCATTTAAAAACTGCATTTTGTGTTTACTTGTGTTATCTTTGACTAATAGTTAAATGTGTTTGATGATCAGAAACATTTAAGTGTGACAAACATGCAAAAGAATAAGAAATCAGGAGGGGGGCAAATAGTTTTTCACACCACTGTATATATATATATATATATATATATATATATATATATATATATATATATATATATATATATATATATATAATTTTTTTTTTTTACAAATAAATATCTGAAAAGAGCCTCCTTAAGGCAATACTTTGTAGAACCACCTTTTTGTCTGCAAATACAGCTGTAAGTGCTTTGGAATATGTCTCTACCATGTTTTGCACATACTGTACCTGTATAGAGAGTAACATTTTTGCCTGTTCTTCTTTGAAAAATAGCTAAAGCTCAGTCAGATTGGATGGTGAGCTTTTCAAGATTTTCTTGTCTTGCCACAGATTCTCAATTAGATTTAGGTCTGGACTTAATGAATTCCATTCCATTGTACTGTATACTGGTTATATGTTTAACGTTGTTGTCCTGATGAAAAAAAAACACCCCCAAAACATGATGCCGCCGCCACCATGCACAGTGTTAGTTTTCCGCAACACATAGCATTTTGCCTTTAAAAAGTTCAAATTTGGTCTCATCTGATCTTGAGCAGATTCTTCCACATGTTTACTGAGTCCCCCACATGACTATCACAAACTGGATATGGGCTTTTTTTTTTTAACACTGGGTTTCTTCCTGCCACTCTTCCATAAAGGCCAGGTTTGTGGAGAGCACTACAAATACTGTTGTTGTCATGTGAACAGATTCTTCCTCCAGAGTTACCACGGGCCTTGGCTACTTCTCTGACTAATGCTCTCCTTGCCCGGCCTGTCAGTGGACAGCCATGTCTTGCCATACTCTTTCCATTTTTGGATGATGGATTGAACATAGCTCTGTGAGATGTTTAAAGCTTGGGATATAAACTTCTCCACAACTTTATCCTTAACTTGTCCGGTGTGTTCCTTGAGATTCATGATGCTGTTTGTTCACAAATGTTCTCTAACAAACCTGTTCGTCTGTATATAGGGCATCATAGAATGGCTTTAATTATACTGGAATTAAATTAGACACAGATGGACTATATTCATTCATTCATTCATCTTCTATACCGCTTTATCCTTCTATTCAGGGTCGCGGGGGACCTGGAGCCTATCCCAGGAGACTTCGGGCACTAGGCGGGGTACACCCTGGACAGGGTGCCAATCCATCGCAGGGCACACACACATACACACACTCACACACCCAATCACACACTACGGGCAATTTTAGGAACGCCAATTAGCCTAACCTGCATGTCTTTGGACTGTGGGAGGAAACCGGAGTACCCGGAGGAAACCCACCAAGCACGGGGAGAACATGCAAACTCCATGCACACAGAGACGGGAATCGAGCCTGGCCGGGGAATCGAACCCAGACCCTGGAGGTGCAAGGCGACAGTGCTAACCACTACACCACCGTGCCGCCGTTGGAAAATATTTACTCATTCTAAAGACCAGTGGTTCCACTGAATTCAATTTAGGAGTATAATAGTAAAAGGAGCTGAATACAAATGCATGATATGCTTTTCAGATTTTTATTTGTAAAAACATTTGAAAACCATTTATCATTTTCCTTCCCCTTCACAATGTCAAGTCACTGTAAATAAACGAAAACGTGTTTAACCTATTTTACTTTCAAAATGTTAAAAACGGTTTTACTTAACAAAATGAGAAATTATGTCTATCTACATTGCATGTGCGAGACATCGATAAGTGGAGGAGATAGACTGTTCCAAATAAAACATTACAATGTGTGTATATTGACTGAAACAATATGTTGTACTACTTTTCCTAATTAGACTTTTTATAGTGCTGTTTCCCGAGTGTAATAAGGCTCTCACATGCCATGTTCTACTTTATTTAGAGATCGTAAATAAATTATAGAGCAAGTTGATCAGTCCTAGTAAAGGGAGAGCCAGGCAGCTTAGATGTGTGTAATAATAAATTAAATTGAACACCCGATCCAGCTAAGGCTTGGCTGTTCCACTGTCTGGCTAGGATATACAATACAGTACTCCTAGACATGCCTTTCAAATAATTGTTTATGTTTAGGTTTTTTAGGGTGATATACCATCAAAAGTCTTTGGACTGTAGTAGGATCTATTCTAATTTGATGGTACATTGTACACTTTAGGAAGAGGTATGATTTATAAATGGACTATCTGGTGTCCCCCAAAAAGGAAAGGTTGCTTTGGAGAACCTTGGTTCCTCTCAAGGTTCTCCTTCACGTTGTCCCAGGTAGTTTACCCTCACCATCATCATGTCTTATTCCTTTGGGATCTAACTATAAAAAGCTGTAAAGCTGCCTCTTCACCAAGTCTATTATTAAAAGCTCCACACACGCATAAACATAACAAAAGTTTAGGACTTCATGTGGAATCAATTAGGAATTATATGGGACAGGGTCATGGGAAGCCTGGAGCCTATTCCAGGGCACTTGGGGAACTGGGTGAAGTACACCCTGGACAGGGTGCCAATCCAAGACATAAGTGCACACTCACACACTATAGCCAATTTGGAAATGTCAATTAGCCTTTGGACTGTGGGAGGAAACCGGAGTACCCAGAGGAAACCCACCAAGCATCTGTAGAACATGCAAACTTCACTGACCTTCATCTGGCGCTGGAGGTGCAAGGCGAAAGTGCTAAACACTACACCACCATGTCACTTTACATTTAATACATAGCTAACTAAATAGAGAACTCACGGTGTGTTGATTGAGAATGTGCAGGACATGTGGTCATGTACACTCTCACCCTCCGGCTATAAAATTCTGCAAAATGCTTCATTAAAAAGGCTGTGGTGTGTGCTGGGATGGTTGTCTAATCTTGTAGTAATTATGTAGTGTACTCGTGTATATTAAGCGAATCCCCAATTTCACCTTCATACAGTGCAATAGACCTAATACCATTGTCAGAAATTTTGTTGGTCTTGTTTGCATAAAAACATTTTTTTTTCTTTCTTAGGGCAATTCACCCCCAGGCATCCCCTGCTTGTCAACATTGGAGGCAGGCAACTGCTCGGGGCCCCAGGCCAGTAGTGGTCCATGAAGGCTATCAAAAATATTTATTATTCAGTAGATCATATTAATGAATTGTGGTTGGAGTCACCACCTGCAAAGTTTTGCCTAGGGCTGCCTGCCACGGGAAAGGCCCAGGTTCCATTTCTTGCCAATGCCCAAAGCCAGCCACTGGATGCAGCACATCCTTAGTGCCAGTCCCAAGCCTGGATAGAAAGGAAGAGTTGCATCAGGTAGGGCCTGTGCCAAGTTCTATGTAGATCGGATGGTCTGCTATGGTGCCCTTGACAGGAGCAACCAAAATAATACAACAAAACAGGCCAGTTTTCTGAGTCTTGGGCTTTTTTTTTTTAAGGTACTACTGTACAGTACATCTCTCAGCACTGCTTCAGTATGTCCAGGCAATTTGGTTAGCCTGTTTCAGGAGCAGACAGCACAACCAGATCTTCTGCATAGCGCAAAACAAAAACCACTTCTTTATTGTTTAGGGTGAGTCTAAGGACTGCAGAGTGTTCAGGGAACACCAGAAGCACACTGATTTAAATAATTGAGCAGCATTGAACACGAGCGGCAGTACTTTCCCACCCCATAGCTTTGAGTCAAATATTTTGTTCTTTTTGTTTCCAAGTTTTATCCTGAATTCATTTTTCAGATGCATAGACTCAATAACGTAATTTTGAGTCACTATTAAAAGACATGATTAAAATAGCCAAGTCATCAAATCGTGCAAATATATATTTTGCATTTTTTAGTAAATGTGCTGATTGAGAAGAATATTTGGATATGCTCGCAGTGATCTGGTAAAAAGCCAATCTTACTCAGTACACTGTGTACAGCGAGAGCATCCAGAATCCCATGTTCCAGGTTTCAGCAAAGCAGCCAGCTTTTCTGATTAAACATATTTTTTTCATCTTCGAAATATTGCTAAACTTAGGAACATCTTATCCGTATCTGATGCAGAAAAGCTAGCTCATGCATTCATGACCTCCAGACTGGACTATTGTAATGCATTACTAGGTGGTTGTCCTGCATCCTCAATAAACAAGCTTCAGTTAATCCAAAATGCAGCTGCCAGGGTTCTCACTAGATCCAGAAAATATGATCATATAACCCCAATATTATCATCCCTGCACTGGCTACCTGTTCAGTTTAGAATAAATTACAAAATAGTATTACTTACATACAAGGCCTTAAATGGTTTAGCTCCCACATACCTAACCAGTCTTCTGATACGCTACAATCCACCACGCGCCTTAAGATCACAAAGATCCGGACTTCTGGTAGTTCCCAGAATTTCAAAATCTACAAAAGGGGGTAGGGCTTTTTCATATTTAGCTCCAAAGCTTTGGAATAGCCTTCCAGACAGTGTTCGGGGAGCAGACACGGTTTCTCAGTTCAAAAGTAGACTCAAGACGCATCTTTTTAATCTGGCATACACATAACTCATCCCAGTACTCATACTCCAGTACACCTATACCGAATGGCAACTACGCTAATTCTCCCTATCTGGCCTGTATTTCTCTACCCATCCCGAGGCATCGGGAGATTTTGCCAGCTTCAGTAGACAAAGGCCGACCCTGCGAGGTTCCTGAGGCATCCAGAGAAGGACCAGCTCATGATGGTTGGAGTTACACATGCTGCTCCTGTGCTTCCAGTGATCCAGACCTCATCTGCCCTCTGCACCTACTGACTCGTCCCTATGCTGAACTGGTCTTCATGTCAATTTAAATAATTTCTGTCACATTGAATTTTCACCTGCACAACACACAAGATGTTATATCATTTCTATCTGTTATCGCCCAAATGAGGATGGGTTCCCTGTTGAGTCTGGTTCCTCTCAACGTTTCTTCCTAATGCCATCTCAGGGAGTTTTTCCTTGCCACCGTCGCCATCACCCTTGGCTTGCTCATCAGAGAAATTTCATTCATTCGTCTCATTATTATTATCTGCACATTTTTCTCACACATACACACTTCCAATTATTTTCTCTTCTATAATTATTATTATTATTTTTATTTTTTTTTATTTATTTATTTATTTTTATTATTATTATTATAATAAAAAAAAAATTTTTGTTAAATTTCTTTCATTTTTGTGAAGCTGCTTTGAGACAATGACCATTGTTAAAAGCGTTATATAAATAAAATTGAATTGAATTGAATTTTGAAGTTCTTCTGCAGATAAAGGAGTAATTTTTTATCATATACTTTATATGCCGATACTGTCAGGATGAAAAAGGTTTTTAAGCTACTTTTTGGCCTTTTTGATAGCCACTTACAATAAAAGTTCAAATGTATCTTTTTTTGTTCCATATTTGTGCATTCTGTTTTGATACTGTTTGTTCTTGTTTTGTTTGATGTCAAGGTTCTTCTCAGGGATTTGGTTTCTTACTTCAACTTTTCATATATTGCTTGGGTATATCACAAAAGTTTTTTTCTGTTTTAGATAATATAGCTATTTCTTACTGTATATACGTTTTATATGTATACTCCTCATCAAAGCTTTTTCTCATTTTTTAAATATTTTTCTCGATGTTTTTGTTTTGTTTCTTAGCAAAGGTTTTCTTGGATTGCAAGAGCAGTCTGGAAACAGCATTTAACCTACAAAGCATATATTTGGTCTATTGGAGGAAACTTGAGTACCCAGAGGAAACCCACCAAACTTCTTACACCCAGACCACGGAGGAGATTCGTACCCCCAACACTGTCCCTTTATATTAGGTTTGAATTTCCTTACTATATTTATTGTACAGTAAGTTCAGGCCCAGGTCTCGACAGAGCTGCATTGACACCTTAGGATTCTTATTAGCAGTAGAGGCTGGTTGTTACCGTAGGTGTTGTTGCTATGTGGGTCTGGAAAAGAGCGGACTTAAATATATGATTGTTTCCATGGATATCTATAATGTCAGATCTCAAGCCTGGCATTAAAACCCACACACAGCCGCAAATTGCCCTGAGCCTGCACAGGACTGACTTCTATGGGTATTATGAAAGAACTCATTATTACACTATATACAGAAATAGAGGTCAGGATTCTGGGTTATAGTGCCTCTTTAAAGTTTTAACATGTTTTTTGAACTGATATCCGACAATGACCCTGCCTGAGTCTCTTCCATACTTTTTATGTTGAAGGAAGGCTTCATTGAAGTCTGATCTGATCAACTTCAGTTATAATAATCCATTAATATCTGATACTGGCTCCTAATGGATAAGAAAGAATAAAAATAAATACGGATAATCTATACCGTCATGGCCAAAATTGTTGGCACCCCTAAAACTTTTCCAGAAAATCTAGTATTTATCAAAGAAAAGTATCGCATTAGCACATGTTTTGCTATACACATGTTGATTTGCTATACACATGTTGATACCCTGTGGGAAAAATAACTGAAATCAGTCGCTTCCTATAAACATCAATAAGTGTCTTACACCTCTCACCCGGAATTTTGGACCACTCTTCCTTTGCAAACTGCTCCAGGTCTCTCAAATAGGAAGGGTGGCTTTTCCCAACAGCAATTTTAAGATCTCTCCACAGGAGATTTTCAATGGGAATTAGATCTGGACTCATTGCTGGCCACTTCAGAACTCTCCAGCATTTTTTGCCATCCATTTTTGGGTGCTTTCTGAAGTATGTTTGGGGTCATTGTCAAGCTGGAAGACCCAAGATCTCAGATGCAAATCCAGCTTTCTGACACTAGGCTGTACAGTGCAACCCAAAATCCTTTGGTAAACCTCAGATTTCATGATGCCCTGCACACAGTCAAAGGACTGAGTGCCAGAGGTGGCAGAACAACCCCAAAACATTTTTGAACCTCCACCATATTTGACTTTTGGTGTTCTTTTCTTTGTAGGCCTCATTCATTTTTCGGTAAACAGTAGTATGATGTGCTTTACCAAAAAGCTCTATCTTGGTCTCATCTGTCCACAAGACACATTTTAGCTTACTCAAGTACATTTTGGCAAACTGTATTCTTGCTTTTTTATGTCTCTGTGTCAGCACTGGGGTCCTCCTGGGTCTCCTGCCATAGCGTTTCATTTCATTTAAATGTCAACAGATAGTTTGCGCTGACACTGATGCTCCGTGCAGGACAGCTTGAATTTCTTTGGAACTTGTTTGGGGCTGCTTATCCACCATCCGGACTATCCTGCGTTGTAACCTTTCATCAATTTTTCGCTTCCGTCTATGCCCAGGGAGATTAGCTACAGTGTCATTGTCATACACACCCAATCTGCGCCCGGCACTAGGACCCGGAAGTAAGACGGGCGCAAAACCAGGAAGTATAAAAGAGGTAAACAAACGATAGCTTACCGCTCAGTCATTGAGTTCGGCCCATGTCAGCTCCAGTTATCGTTTCAGCAAACCGTGAGTACTCACATGTTGGTTCTGTTGTCTTTTGCTATTGTGTGTGTATTTTTAGGACGCGGGTTAAATTTGTGTTTTTCCCTTGCTCCGTTTTTGTGAGAGTCCTTAAACTAAATCGCGTGGCTATCCTGCCTACTCGCTTCTTTCCGCGCTTGGGTTTATCCTCCACGCTACATTGGGCTAACCGCTAAAGCTACGTCTTCTGGTCACCTCAGGTTAGTCCCTCTGAGAGAATGACTGAGCCCTCCGCGGTAAACCCAGCGGATTATGCGAGTCTCTGCGACGTTGTAGATCAGCATGCGGCGCTAATCAATCAGCTAACCAGGGATCTCGCTTCTCTCCGCCGCGAGGTCGCTGAGCTCCGGCGGGAGAATGCGGATCTCCGCGCAGCTGTTGATGGCGTCACTGCTCGATCGCACGCCGCGGAGGCCGCGGCGCCGCATCATCCCCCCCCCCCACCTCCTTCTGATGTTTTTCTTTCTCTACCAGAGAAGTGGAACGGCACAGATGGGAAGTGCAGCGTTTTTCTGACAGCTCTCGATCTGGTGTTTGAGTTCAATGCCACCAAGTACTCCACCGATCGCCTTCGCATTGCTCTTCTCGTCTCGTTGCTAAAAGGGCAGGCAGCAGAGTGGGCCACGGCAGTTCTACAGGCAGATACGGACACCACCCACTCTTACAATGAGTTCACCCACCAACTTAAACTCACCTTTGAACATCCAGCGGGCGAGGTGGAGACCGACACCAGGCTTTATCACCTGAGGCAGGGAGGATTGCCCGTGAGCCGCTATACGGCCGAATTTCAAACTCTCGCCGTTCAAACCACGTGGGGCGACGCAGCGCTCCGGACATCCTACTACGAGGGACTGGCTTCTCGAATCAAGGACGAACTAGCCGGGCGAGAGCTTCCTGCGACCCTAGAGGGCCTGATCCAACTAGCTCTCCGGATCGACCAGCGCCTCCTCTCTCGCCCGAGGCCAGCCCCTCGCACCCTGCCACCTGCACCCACCTTCGCCGTCACCACTTCACGACCCGCACCCGCCTTCACCGTCACCACTCCACGTCCCGCAGACTCCGTCACCTACGCCACTCCGGGATATGTCGGTTCTCCACCTCCTGCCGTGGTTGACACCGGAGCCGGGGAACCCATGCAACTAGGACGCGCCTCCTTGACCGCTGCAGAACGGGAGAGACGCTTCCGTGAGGGGCTCTGTGCCTATTGTGGGTCAGCCACACATCACTGGGCAACCTGTCCTCACAGACCGGGAAACGCCCAGGCCCGGTGAGAGGAGAGAGATACTCGCCGGGTCACCTTCGTCTCTCCGCCATCACCACCAACTCCTCCCGTCTCACGGTTCAGGTACACCTCCAGGTTGGCCACAAACGAGTCCGAAGTGCTGCGTTCATCGACTCCGGGGTAGCAGGTAACTTCATTGACTCTTCATACGCCAAAAAACTGGGGGTAAAACTCGAGGCGTTATCCCAGCCCGTTCGCATCACATCTGTCGACGGTCGCCCCCTCTCCACCAGCCCAATCAGCACCCGAACCGAACCCATCACCGTCTCCATCAACCAACACCATGAACAGTTAAAATTTTTCGTCACCTCCATCTCGTCACCACCCATCATCCTTGGTCATCCCTGGCTGCTTCAGCATGACCATCTAATCTCCTGGACCCAGAACCGGATCCTCCAGTGGGGTGCGACCTGCAACGAACTATGCCTACGGGCAGCGGCTGGGACGTGCTCTAGGGAGTCCGAGGCCCCCGATGTCGACACCAACGCTGTCCCCGAGCCATATGGAGACCTGGCGGAGGTCTTCTGTAAACGATGGGCCACCTATCTTCCTCCTCATCGCCCCTACGACCTCGCCATTGACCTCCAACCTGGTATGGTTCCACCCCGCGGCCACCTCTATTCGCTCACCTCCACCGAGACTAAGGTGATGGAGGAATACGTCTCCAACGCCCTGCGCCAAGGCACCATCAGACCATCCTCCTCACCTGCAGCCGCGGGGTTCTTCTTCGTGAAGAAAAAAGGAGGTGAACTTCGCCCCTGTGTTGACTATCGGGGGCTCAACAACATCACCGTCAAAAACCGACATCCTCTGCCTCTTACCAACTCAGCCCTGGACGCCCTCTCTGGCGCCACCATCTTTACGAAGTTGGACCTCCGGAGCGCCTACAACTTGGTGCGCATCAGAGAGGGCGATGAGTGGAAGACGGCCTTCATTACACCCACCGGACATTATGAAACCCTTGTCATGCCATTTGGACTGTGCAATGCCCCCGCTGCATTTCAACATCTGATCAACGATGTCCTTCGTGACATGCTTGGCCGGTGGGCATTCGCCTACCTGGATGATATTTTAATCTTCTCAAGAACTATGGAAGAACACACCCAGCACGTCAGAGCGGTTCTCAAGAGATTACTCGCCCACCAACTGTACTGTAAGTTGGAAAAGTGCGCTTTTCACGAGCGCTCCACCACGTTCCTGGGTTTTGTCATCTCGCCCCAGGGTGTGGCCATGGACCCGCAGAAGCTAGAGGTTGTGCGTCATTGGCCCCTACCCAAGACCCTTAAGCAGCTTCAACGGTTTCTCGGGTTTGCGAATTTCTATCGTCGCTTTATCCGGGGCTACAGTACAGTTGCCGCCCCCCTAACCATCCTGACACGTCCTTCACCCCTTCCGTTTCACCTCAACCCGGCCGCCATCTCTGCCTTCCGGTCACTGTGTCACCGTTTCACCACTGCACCGATTCTCCACCATCCAGATGCCAGTCAACCATTCGTTGTAGAGGTGGATGCTTCAGATGTGGGCGCTGGAGCTATCCTCTCGCAACGAGGTCCAGATCAAAAGCTACACCCATGTAGCTTTTTCTCCAGAAAATTTAATCCCACTCAGCAGCGATACGGGGTAGGGGACCGCGAGCTGCTGGCCATAAAGTGGGCTCTGGAGGAATGGCGTCACTGGCTCCAGGGCGTCAGCGAGCCATTCATAATCTGGACAGACCATCAAAATCTCATCACCATAAAGACAATAAAACAACTAAACCCACGACAGGCGCGGTGGGCCCTCTTTTTTGAAAATTACAACTTTCACCTCTCATACCGCCCGGGGTCCAAAAACACCAAAGCAGACACCCTCTCACGACAGCTAGAGGTGGATCTCCCCCGGACGGACCCCGCGTCGGTTCTTCCCTCCTCCAGGATCATCGCCCCCCTCCAACTGGACCTGGAAACGAGAGTCCGCCAGGCACAAGGTACAGAGACCGAACCGGCAGGTGTGCCACCTGGACGACTCTTTGTGCCCGAGGAGCTAAGACCAGAGGTCCTCCAATGGGGGCACTCATCACCCATCTCAGGACATCCGGGCACCCGACGATCCCTCCAATTTCTTCAGCGCGACTTCTGGTGGCCGTCCATGACGAGGGACGTCCGAGAGTTCGTTCAGGCATGCCCCGTGTGCGCCAGGGCCAAAAGCTCCAATCAACCAACTCCAGGAGAACTACAACCACTCCCAGTTCCTCGACGGCCCTGGACGCACATCGCCGTCGACTTCATCACGGGCCTGCCGGCCTCCGAAGGAAAGGACACCATCCTCACAATCGTGGATCGGTTCTCTAAAACCGTGCATCTGGTGGCTCTCGCCGGACTCCCGTCAGCTAAGGAGACAGCAGAGTTGATATTAGAGCACGTAGTCCGTCTGCATGGGTTCTCCAAGGACATCGTCTCGGACAGAGGGCCCCAGTTCACAGCCCGGTTCTGGAAGGCCTTCTGCCGTCTGATCGACTCCACCTGCAGTCTGTCCTCCGGATACCACCCACAGACTAACGGTCAGACGGAACGGACCAACCAACAACTGGAGCGCTATCTGAGATGTTTCGTGGCAGACCGGCAGCGCTCCTGGGCCCGCTACCTCATCTGGGCTGAGTTATCACATAACCTCCACATCTCCTCAGCCACCAACCTAAGCCCATTTGAGGTATGTCACGGTTTCCAACCTTCCGTGTTCAACCACACAGAACCGGAGGTTGATGTACCGTCGGCCCAACAGTTGGTCCGCAGATGTCGGCGGCTCTGGATCACGACCAACCGGGCCATTCAACGTACTAACATCCGTTACACCCACCAACACCGCCGCCGACATCCCCCGGGACGACTGTACCACGTAGTTGACAAGGTATGGCTTTCCTCAAAAAACCTCCACCTTCACACCAAGTCCAAGAAGCTCTCCCCCAGGTTCATCGGACCATACCGCATCACCTACAGAATCAATCCTGTCACCTACCGGCTCCATCTGCCTGCGGCGCTCCGGATTCACCCAGTATTCCACCTGTCCCAATTCAAACCCTTCATCACCTCGCCAATGATTACACCCACCCCCCCCAGCACCTCCTCCCCGGATCATCGACGGCGGTCCCGCCTACACCGTGCGCCGAATCCTCGATTCGCGCCCTCGGGGCAAAGGTACGCAATACCTGGTGGACTGGGAGGGCTATGGCCCCGAGGAGCGATCTTGGATCCCGGCCTGGTTCATTCTCGACCCTCAGCTAATTCGGGACTACCGTCACAGGGTATCCTCCACCCCAGGACCGTCAGGAGCCAGTCCTGGACAGGGGGGTACTGTCATACACACCCAATCTGCGCCCGGCACTAGGACCCGGAAGTAAGACGGGCGCAAAACCAGGAAGTATAAAAGAGGTAAACAAACGATAGCTTACCGCTCAGTCATTGAGTTCGGCCCATGTCAGCTCCAGTTATCGTTTCAGCAAACCGTGAGTACTCACATGTTGGTTCCGTTGTCTTTTGCTATTGTGTGTGTATTTTTAGGACGCGGGTTAAATTTGTGTTTTTCCCTTGCTCCGTTTTTGTGAGAGTCCTTAAACTAAATCGCGTGGCTATCCTGCCTACTCGCTTCTTTCCACGCTTGGGTTTATCCTCCACGCTACATTGGGCTAACCGCTAAAGCTACGTCTTCTGGTCACCTCAGGTTAGTCCCTCTGACAGTCATGGGTTGTAAATGTATTGATAATGTTGCGCACTGTGGACAAAGGCAAATCTATCCTTGAGACTGTTGATTGTCTTTTTGCACAATTTTGATTCTCAAGTCCTCACACAATTCTCTTTTGTCCATGCGTAGTGTGGCACACAGAGACACACAATGCAAAGACTAAGTGAACTTCTCTCCTTTCTCTGCTTTCAGGTGTGGTTTTTATATTGCCCACACCTGTTACTTGCCCCAGGTGAGTTTAAAGGAGCATCACATTCTTGAAACAATCTTATTTACCAACAATTTTGAAAGGGTGCCAATAATTTTGTCCAGCCCATTTTTGGAGTTTTGTGTGACATTATGTCAAATTTGTTTTTTTACTCCCTTTTTTGTTTTGTTCCAATACACACAAAGGGAATCAATATGTGTATAGCAAAACATGTGTAAATGCAATACTTTACTGTGAGAAATAATTGATTTTCTGGAACAATTTCAGGGGTGCCAACAATTTTGGCAACGACTGTAAATGTATTAAAAGTATCTCATACAGTTTATTATATAATGGTGTAAGGCAGACATAAAAGGATGAACATGCAAAAAAATTAAGAATTAATCTCTTATAGGGCGGCTTTTAGTGGTTAGCACTGTTGCCTTACACCCTCCCGGGTCTGGGTTTGATTCCCGCCTTGAGTGGGTCCCGCCTTGGGTGTTGCATGTTCTTGTGCTTGGTGGGTTTTCTCATGCAGATTAGTCTGATTGCCATTCCCAAATTGCCTTGTAGTGTGTATGAATGACGGTCGGGAGTCCAGCTGGCAATCCAACCCTTTGAGTAATTGCCACAGAAACTACGCATATATCTCCAGGGTGGGTAGTGTCTGACGGTCGATGTGCCAGATGGCATGGGGATGGACCAAAATACTGTAAAATGACAATAAATACATTATATCATCTGACTCATTTTTAGTCTATTAAAAGTACTACAGGAAGTTGTTCGCCCTGTATTTTACAAATAAGGACATAGTTAAAAAAATAAAAAATAGATGTCACAAATGTTTTTTTTTTATTTAAGTTTTTTATTTTTTTTAATACCACCATTGAGTGAGTTAGCGCGGACTGCAGGGTAGATGCTATTAACATGTTTCTCATGGCAGCAATATAGTAGATGGTTAAATCTGGGCTTTTCCAGGTGTTTTATTCTCTTTTTATTAGCTTATTAGATTATTAGCAAAAAATTAACAGCTTCCCAAACAGCTTCCCAGCTTTTATACTGATAGGTGTTCATATCAGTATAAAAAGGATTGCTTGTCAGTACTTTTTTTCACATATTCTGACACTTGCTCTCGTTTTGAGTTCAGGCTGCAGGCTACATCTGGTGTGGATAAATAATGAAACGTGAACTGATGGAATAGCTGTAGGGGCTGCTGGGTTAGAAAGCTGCAAATAGGTTGAAGCAGCTCTGTGGGGTAGTAAGGTTGGTTCCCTGGCTATTCTGAAGAAGGTTATAGATTAGATATGTTTCAGTTGTAACAAGTTATTCATCCAGTTCAGATCTTAAACTATCAACAAGCTCATAGGGTTCTATTATTTCCCTCAGAAAATCTACTCTATTCTAAATTCTAGTTTCTATGCCTTGGGATATTATAGGCCTGTTGCTGCACATTATGAGTTGTGTCTGGATAATATTTATTCATTCATTCATTTTCTATACCGCTTAATCCTGTGTTCAGGGTCGCGGGGGACCTGGAGCCTATCCCAGGAGACTTCGGGCACTAGGCAGGGAACACCCTGGACAGGGTGCCAATCCATCGCAGTGCACACACACATACACACACGCACACACCCAATCACACACTACGGGCAATTTTTTGTGAACGCCAATTAGCCTAACCTGCATATCTTTGGACTGTGGGAGGAAACCGGAGTACCCGGAGGAAACCCACCAATCACGGGGAGAACATGCAAACTCCATGCACACAGAGACGGGAATCGAGCCTGGCCGGGGGAATCGAACCCTGGACCCTGGAGGTGCAAGGCGACAATGCTAACCACTACACCACGCGCCGCCCCTGGATAATATTACCTCCTGTTTTTTTTCTATCCAAAATATTTTAGATCTTTGTGCAAGACAATTAGAATATTGATAGATGAACATCTCTACTATAATTTCTTGGTGATTTAAACCATAAATCAGATTTTTTTAATTTTTATGTCAATGTGTGTCCATGGTGCTCTACTGTGGACTAGCGTCCTTTTTAGTGTTTACTATATTCCCATCCAAGTGCTCCTGGGATACACTCTAGACCCACTGCAAGCATGACTAGCAGGGAAATTGATGAAGCTGATGAATGAAGTCAGCTTTTAAAGATTTTGAGCAGTTTTTCTTTTCAAATATATTGACTCTGAATTTTATATATTTTTTCCAGTCTTGTTTAATTTGATCAGATAATGAAAGCTGTCGAGGCTCCATCCCATTTAAACATTAGACTATATACTGTACATTTCCAACTGACCGCGTCCTTAACTGTTTTGGCTTTAGCATCTAGGATGAATAAAGATTCATTCATTCATTCATTTATTTGCTTATTTTTGCTTCAGGTATTATTTATTATTCTGCCTTCTGATTTTAGATTAGCTCTCCTTTTGATTTATGTAATTTTCAAGCTCACATCGTTGGCGCTTTTTCTTCCTTTAGCTGCTGGAAGCAGTACAGAACACACCGCCATGAGTAAAGGTATTGCACCTTTGGTAAAAATTCACTTGAGTTAAAAGTGATCAGGGAAATGACTGAAGTAACAGTAAATAAGTTCATTCACTCATTGTTTATACTGCTTTATCCACCAAGCACGCGGAGAACATTCAAACTCCATGAACACAGAGACACAGAGGCGGGAATCAAACCTTCAGCCATAGAGGTGCAATGCTACCCGCTACATCAGAGTGCAGCTGGGTAAATAAGTTGTCTGGTAGAAAATACAACTCTAACTCCTGGAAATGTTCGGTTTTTGAGAAATTTATTTTTCGAACAATGTTGTGAACTACCAAAGTGAGATGTTCTGAAGTAAACACCATCTCAGTTATCAAAATGAATGGGAATGTTAGCTGACTAGCTAACCAAATGCTGGTGGAGTTTCAGTAGCTTGCTAGGTTACTTAGCTAGTTATGTTAATTAATACACGTTTTAGCTTTATATTTTGCTATCTATTAAAGTTTAAACTGAACTTTTATATTGTAAAAAAAAAAAACTTGTTCCTGGATGTTAAGCTCGAAAATGCTCATGATTCCAGGAGTTTTGGCTGACATAATTTAGAGATGATTTACACGTTGAAGGTAGAACTGACATTTAGTCATAAATTATCCTAAGGACACACATCTGTCTCTTCAGTCTCGCACGTTTGCTCTGCTGACTAAAGACTTAGTGCCTGACGTTAACTTTCTTTTAATTTATATTATGCCATCTTGCATTTTAATTGGTTGATAGTCTTCCAGTGGTGCATGCATTGTTTTAACAGTGATAGAAATACAGTGGTGTGAAAAACTATTTGCCCCCTTCCTGATTTCTTATTCTTTTGCATGTTTGTCACACTTAAATGTTTCTGCTCATCAAAAACCGTTAACTATTAGTCAAAGATAACATAATTGAACACAAAATGCAGTTTTTAAATGAAGGTTTACGTTATTAAGGGAGAAAAAAAATCCAAATCTACATGGCCCTGTGTGAAAAAGTGATTGCCCCCCTTGTTAAAAAATAACATAACTGTGATTTATCACACCTGAGTTCAATTTCTGTAGTCACCCCCAGGCCTGATTACTGCCACACCTGTTTCAATCAAGAAATCACTTAAATAGGAGCTACCTGACACAGAGAAGTAGACCAAAAGCACCTCAAAAGCTAGACATCATGCCAAGATCCAAAGAAATTCAGGAACAAATGAGAACAAAAGTAATTGAGACCTATCAGTCTGGTAAAGGTTATAAAGCCATTTCTAAAGCTTTGGGACTCCAGTGAACCACAGTGAGAGCCATTATCCACAAATGGCAAAAACATGGAACAGTGGTGAACCTTCCCAGGAGTGGCCGGCCCACCAAAATTACCCCAAGAGCGCAGAGACAACTCATCCGAGAGGCCACAAAAGACCCCAGGACAACATCTAAAGAACTGCAGGCCTCACTTGCCTCAATTAAGGTCAGTGTTCACGACTCCACCATAAGAAAGAGACTGGGCAAAAACGGCCTGCATGGCAGATTTCCAAGGCGCAAACGACTTAAGCAAAAAGAACATTAAGGCTCGTCTCAATTTTACTAAAAAACATCTCAATGATTGCCAAGACTTTTGGGAAAATACCTTGTGGACCAACGAGACAAAAGTTTAACTTTTTGGAAGGTGCGTGTCCCATTACATCTGGCGTAAAAGTAACACAGCATTTCAGAAAAAGAACATCATACCAACAGTAAAATATGGTGGTGGTAGTGTGATGGTCTGCGGTTGTTTTGCTGCTTCAGGACCTGGAAGGCTTGCTGTGATAGATGGAACCATGAATTCTACTGTCTACCAAAAAATCCAGAAGGGGAATGTCCGGCCATCTGTTCGTCAACTCAAGCTGAAGCGATCTTGGGTGCTGCAGCAGGACAATGACCCAAAACACACCAGCAAATCCACCTCTGAATGACTGAAGAAAAACAAAATGAAGACTTTGGAGTGGCCTAGTCAAAGTCCTGACCTGAATCCTATTGAGATGTTGTGGCATGACCTTAAAAAGGCGGTTCATGCTAGAAAACCCTCAAATAAAGCTGAATTACAACAATTCTGCAAAGATGAGTGGGCCAAAATTCCTCCAGAGCGCTGTAAAAGACTTATCGCAAATGCTTGATTGCAGTTATTGCTGGTAAGGGTGGCCCAACCAGTTATTAGGTTCAGGGGGCAATTACTTTTTCACACAGGGCCATGTAGGTTTGGATTTTTTTTCTCCCTAAATAATAAAACCCCTCATTTAAAAACTGCATTTTGTGTTTACTTGTGTTATCTTTGACTAATAGTTAAATGTGTTTGATGATCAAAAACATTTTGTGTGACAAACATGCAAAAGAATAAGAAATCAGGAGGGGGGCAAATAGTTTTTCACACCACTGTATATGTCAGTGTTTAATATTTTTAACAAAGACAAAAGTAAAAGTACTGTATTATGATTCTAATAAAAGGTTTTCTCATCATTTTTTAGAATTCTTGTCTCACACAAAGCAGGTATTTTCAGTTGTCAAAACATTGCAGCAACATTAATTTAGCAACATTACTACTTTTTAGGACACGGTTGGAATGTGTTGTTTTTGAAAGTTAAAATTCCTTTGATGAATTGATCCTCATACTGCTCTTGGTGTGTGTGTGTGTGTGTGTGTGTGTGTGTTTTTTTTCTTCTTCTGCCAATAAGCAGGTCCCGACAGTCAGAGCACTGAATGCTATAGGCACTAGTCACCCACCAATAGTTAAACAGAGTGACATTTAAAAAAAAATTGACAAATTGTAGCATATTGTTTATCATTCATCCTCATAAAGAAAAAGAAAGAAGGAAAAATCAGGCAAGTTCTAATAATTAATTTGTCATGATATATTGTATTCATGAAAAAAGACCTTCCCTTTTTGTCTGTTTTTTTTTTTTCTAGTGTTTCTGAGGGACTAGTGATAAGATTCATTCATTTATTCATCTTCTATACCACTTTATCCTGTATTAAGGGTCGTGGGGACCTGGAGCCTATCCCAGGAGACTCGGGGCACGAGGCAAGGTAACGCCAATTTGAGAACGCCAATTAGCCTAATCTGCATGTCTTTGGACTGTGGGAATCAAGAATTTTATCATAGGTAAAGGAGGTCCACAAGGTTCAGTGGGGGGTCAGGCAGAGGAGACTTTGGACTGCTGCTGAAGGGTTGGGGGTTTGAGCCCTGGAAAGACTAGATTGCCACTGTCGGGCCTTTGACAAAGGCCCTTAGCCCTGTGCCCATATAAAAAAAAGGATGCAGTGCACCACAAGTGTACACTATGTGTAAAAAGAGCAGTGACTAATTCTGCATTCCATTGGTCCAGCAGTGCTCAAGTTCACCCAGCAACAATTACCTCCTCAATTAAGAGCCCAGTGGGTATCAGATAAATTGATCATACCAGTGTGATACCGTTTTGTGTGTGTGTGTGTGTGTGTTTGTTCCCAAGAGACAAATGTAAATAGCATGGCTGGCAGATGCGGAGGGGGAGCAAAGACGTCATAGTACTAGAAATAGCATGTCTTTCATCAAGATGTGTAGCCCTGTGTATAAATGTGTGTGTGTGTGTGGTATATGTGTATGTGGTATCTTGTCCTTTAATTTGTGTGTGTGTGTGTGTGTGTGTGTGTGTGTGTGTGTGTGTGTGTGTGTGTGTGTGTGTGCTATAGAAGGAGAGTCTAAAAATGATGACATTAGTGAATATCTTAGAAATAGCATTTTCTCAGAGAGAGGAGAAATAAGACTTACATGCAATTTTATACGACCTTGTAAAAAGTCAGGAAGGTTAAGATAGCCCGAAGTACTGTATATTACTTTAAATCCCTTAAATATTCATTTATGCTGGGGAAAAATTTTATTAACTTGTTGTTCTAAAGACAAAAATGTACTAACTATGAATATTACTAATTCTTCAGCTTCGTCAATTGTGAATAAAATAAAAAAATTTCTAAACTTCACATCTAAATGAATCAGAAAATCATTTTTTGTAACATGAATCATAGGTTAATATTAATACATTAATACGTTATTGTTTATATAGTAACAGAGCACACAAAGGGTATTGTATAGTGAATTGTCAACACAATTCAAACAGAATAACATAATAACCAGAGATTTATAAAAAAAAAAAGATGTGATTGATGTGATGGTGAGGCTGTTCAGGAGACACCATGGCATTTCAGTTGTCAATGCTTTGTAACATTTCTTGGAGAAATGACAGGCAGTGAGAGAGAGATAGAGAGATGCTGGTGAGGGAACTATGTGACAGGAACTTCCGCAACCCTAAATCTCACCATAAACTGTTATCTTGCATAATGTGTTGTTCATTAATAATTTTTTAATAGTCATTTTTAGAAATATGTGGAATAATACAGTCCAAACTGTGCTTTTAGGGAAAATGTGTTAAGTGTTATTCTTTACAGTCTGGCACATGTTTAAATAACTAAATAAATAAACGAAAAAATTATAATATTTTTATATTATTATTATTATTATTATTATTATTATTATTATTATTACATAATACAGTACAGTGAAATAGTTTTGTTTCATTATTCCAGGTAGAAAGCTGGGGTCAGATTGTAGAGTCAGTTATGAAATGAAAACCGTAGAGCATACAGGCTAACGGGCCTTGCTCAGGGGCCCAACAGTGGCAACATGGAGGAGCTGGGGCTTGAACCACCACCCTTCTGTTCAGTAACTCATCGAGTTTTGTGAGTCTCTGTGACTTTTGCACAATTGCAATATCATCTACATGGCCAATTACATTCCTAATTTCTGTATAATGACAATATACAGGTATATAAAAGTCTTCTTTTTCAATGTTGCAAAAGTCACTTTTGTTGAAAAATATGTATCAACAGACATTTTTTCTATTGTCTAACATATATACCTCCATTTGGCCCTACCAGTACTCCCAGCATGTACTCTGAATATACAACAAACCTTATCAGAGCATGATTACTGAATATGAGTGAATGAGTGGTTTACTGTCATTTCATTTCCATAACATTGAAAGAAGTTCTCCTCAGCTGTCCTTCTTATAATTATTTTCCATGACAACAGAGTTAAAAATAGAGTATGTTGCATTAGCGTTATTTGGAGAAAATGTTCTTTTCTCTGATCAGCCTAATAATGTGTATTATAAACTGTGCGCATGTGTGTGTTTCTCGGGACCATATCTGGGTCACTTAGGCAGCTGCTTCAGTTAACGCAGTGCTAATAAAAGCAGAACCCATTCAGTGGTCCATCCAGCTACAAAATCCAGCTACAAATCCCTCGCTCTCTCTCCCTCTCCAGACAAAGTGCACTTTATTCATAAATACTAATACATGCAGACGCTGTTACTGATACTGACTATTCTGATAGTTAGAAAGCCTTTCAGAGTGCAACAAAATGATTGGTTGTAGTGACCATTTCTTCTTATGACATGTAATGATTCTTTTATTTCAAAATACATGAATATGGCTGCAATAGCACTTTAACAATTACTGCTAAGAATAACTTTAATGTTGATGGTTATATTCTCAAAACAGTGATTAGAATGGTCGATAGCTTTAACCAAGCACTTTTTCTGCATATTAAGTAATGTGGCGTAGCGATTAGCACTGTCGCGTTGCTCCTCCAGGTCCTGGGTTCATTTCCTGCGTCGAGTCTGTGTGCATGGAGTTTGCATGTTCTCCCAATGTTTCCTCCCACAATCCAAAGACATGCTAATTGGCGTTCCCAAATTTAATGTTGACCAGAAGTCTGACCACGGTCGTACAAAATGGGAATAAATACAACTGTCACCATTGGCCACCATGATCCTTAGTTGGACTACAGAGGTTCCTGGATGTTCCTAAAAGTAGTGAATGGTCTATTGTTCATAGCCTGCATGTTCATGTTGGCTTGACAGGGAAGAAACTGATAGTTGATAAGTTGATGAATTTCTCATTGAGTGAGACTTGTTGGTGTTGTCAGTGATTGTAGGCTGAAAATGCAATTTGCAACGAAGAATAATCTTCATAAAGTCCTTATTCACAAAGCTCTTTTATTTTATGGAAATACTTCAGAGTTCTATTAAAGGTCCAGTAATGGTCGATATAAGTAGATATGCAATTGATTTGCTTGTCTTTGAAGTACACTGCCCTATTTATCCCTTAGAGTTATTATTGCGGGGGCGGCGCGGTGGTGTAGTGGTTAGCACTGTCGCCTTGCACCTCCAGGGTCCGGGTTCGATTCCCCGGCCAGGCTCGATTCCCGTCTCTGTGTGCATGGAGTTTGCATGTTCTCCCCGTGCTTGGTGGGTTTCCTCCGGGTACTCCGGTTTCCTCCCACAGTCCAAAGATATGCAGGTTAGGCTAATTGCCGTTCCCAAATTGCCCGTAGTATGTGTGTGTGCTCTGCGATGGATTGGCACCCTGTCCAGGGTGTACCTGGCCTCGTGCCCTAAGTCTCCTGGGATAGGCTCCAGATCCCCGCGACCCTGAATAGAGGATAAAGCGGTATAGAAAATGAATGAATGAATGAAGTTATTATTGCACCAAGTGGGGAAAATATGAACTTCAACACTTACTAACACTGAAAGAATCAGGCTCCTTTATCCTAGTTCTATGCACATTTTGTTTATAAGTAGGAAAGGAAAATTGTACACATGGTATTACATCTTCTGTTAGCATCAATGGTAACAGAATCCACACGGAAAACACTCTTTAACCTCATTTTATTCTTTTCAGAATTCCTTGGCCTTGTTAACTATTAGAGTTTGGTCACTTTAATCCAGGGTATTTAAAATAAATTTTCTGTACAGAAGTCTTTTTATATCCTCTTAACGCCTTGAACTGTGAATTCCCTCCTTCATATTAGCTTTTGCACGAGTGAATCAGTGTAGAATAAAATAAGTAAGATATTATGCTGCTCTGCGAGGTCATTTCCAAGGACACACCAGTCTCACTAGCTGCCTCCTGGTTGGCTAGACAGCATCCTGCTGAACACATGGCTCTCTGAACCTACCCACACATACTGTATACACAGACGATGACTGCAGAGTCAGCAATCACACCAGCACGAACACAGTGATCCCTCAAGATGTGCCTTGTTAAAATGATACAGTAGATTCCCCAGCAAGCACGTTTATGATGTTTAATATGCTTTATGTGTACTGCAGTGCCTTTGGTCAGAGCTAAAGGTCATTAAGGTGAGTGAGCCTGTGTGCCACTGATTTTAATGCAAACACTGCAGCATTCAGAGATTCAGAGCTTCTGACAAAGACAATGGTGCAAAGAAAAATGCATCTGACCCACTTTACTGTAGGTTAGATACAGTATACAGTACAGTAGGTGTGTGTGTATGTCTTCAATGCAGTTTATGGACACTGAGTGAAGTAAGAGTAAAAAGACTCATTGCTTAACATTGCATAATTAAATGAGATTTAAATCATATTCCACAATCCAGAAATAGTACTCAGAAATAGTACAGAAAGCCATAACACAGTAGCAGCTATTTTTTTTGCCATTCTGGTCCATCCACATGTCATCTGGCACATTTTACGAGGGATACTCCTCACCCTGGAGATATATCCATTGTTTAAGGGTAGTTACTTGTGGGGTCGAGTTGCCAGTTCGACGCCCGATTGTCATTCATATACTACGGACAATTTTTGGGGATGACAAAATATCTTTGAACTGTGGGATAAAACCAGAGTACTCGGAGGAAACCCAACAGACATGTGGATAAAATGCACATGCACACAGACCCATGGCAGGAATCTAACCCAGACCCTGGAGGTGCACGTCGACAGTGCTAAGCCACCTTGCTACAAGTAGCAGCAATAGTGACACATTAATACTATCACTATCAATTGTTTACCTTGGTGTTAGATTGGATGAGGGCCTGCTGAGTGGCGCTGAGAGTGAGGGTGGTATTATGATAGAGAACAGATGGAGGAGTACCAATCCGAAAGCTGATAAGACTGACAGCGACGCCATGTCTAGTGTACTGTATTGATCTGATTTGTTTATTGTATCAATTTGGCTTTTATTTATTTAACAAATTACACTGATGTCTCGTTTTGTCTTTCCTCTCTAACACATACTTAATATGTTTCCTTTTCTGTCTCTCTTTCTTTCATTGTCGGCTCTTTCCCATCTGCCAATTTATCATTTCCATCTTTCTTCTCCCTCTGCTGTCAGCTGCCTCCTTCTTGCCCATCATCCAAAACCCTCATTCTGTCTGTCATCCGTTTATCTTTTCTTTTTCCCCTACCCTTTTATTCCCATGGTCCTTGTCCTGTTCTTCAAATACACCCCATTTACTGCTCTCAGTCTCAGAGTGCTTCCAAGTCTGACATTTAACACATATAAAAGCAGATTAGGACACGGACACCCACACATTTGTACACACAGCAGTCCTGGTGGAGTTCTGTACTGTATCTGTCACTTGAAGTACTGTAATAACAATAATAATGTTTTTGTTATCCGCTCACTCAGGCCTGGAGATGGGACATTATGTGATGACCCTCACCTATGGCAGTCCAGTTCTACATATCCCTCTGTCTTTCTTTGTCTACCTCTGAATCAGCAAATTGATTGTCAAGCAAGGCAAGGTCACCTGACTAGTGTTGCCGTGGAGACCGGAGACCAAGAATCAGGGATAATTTTCTCACTATGCTGTTTGCGAGAGAGAGAGAGAGAGAGAGAGAGAGAGAGAGAGAGATGGGGGTTGGGTAAATCAAGGATATTGTATGTACGTATATGGGGACAGCCATGTTGGTTATTCAAAAACCAAGAAAAAACTTTATTAAAGGCAAGAGCAAGTGACAATATCAAAACCTTATCATTTTTGAAGTAAAACAGGGTTTAGGGCCTACTTATAGTGTTGGGCCAAATGACACAGATTTGAATGGAACATATATTGCAGTAGGGGCTATGAATAAAACTCTGTGAATTGTCTTTCATGTCCTCTGTTGAGATGCAGTGCCAACACTACACTGTCTGCATATCAGTGAGGAGACTGCCTTATCCTCCGATGAGTAAAGCTTCGACTCACTGCCTTTCCTTTGTGTCATGATTTGCATTGCATTTGCAAATCATTCATTTGTGTGGGTATACTGTACATGTGTGAGCCAGGGCATGTTGTGGCAGAGACTTTAGAAAAACTTTTTAAAAGCATGGGCCCTGAAAACAATCAGATAAATATGATTATTGCAGCTTGGTAACTTAGTTGTTAGCACTGTTGCCTTGTACCTCCAGGGTCCGGGTTAGATTCCCAGCCAGATTCCCGCCTCTGTGTGCAGGGAGTCTGCATGTTCTCCCCGTGCTTATTGGGTTACCTCCCACAATCCAAAGATATTTAGGCTGATAGTCTTTCCCCAAATTGCCCATGGTATGCCCTGGCACCCCATCCAGTGTGTACCCTGCCTTGTACCCTACTTCTCTGTCGATACAGCAGTACAGACAATGAGTAAGTAATGGATATACTGTACTGTATGTGCGTGTGTTCCTGTTCCCATTTTATGTCAATGTATGTCTTTGGAACATTTGGAAGATGTAGCTGAGAAACAACACAGCCCCGACTGTTAAAGATGCTCTACATCAGTTGTTCTCAACCTTATTCCTTGAGGACCACTGCCTTGCATATTTTAGTGTTTTCCCTGATCTAACACACGCACTACAATTAGGAAAAGAATGTTAATTAGTTGATTAGTTAAATCAGGTGTGCTGGGAGTTGAGAAAGCACTAAAATGTGCAGGGCAGTGATCCTCCAGGACTGGAGCTGAGATCTACTGCTCTACACTCTGCATGAAGGAGGTCATTATTTTCTTTTCTTTTTTTTATTATTCTTTCATTTTTGTGAAGCTGCTTTGAGACAATGACCATTAAAGCGCTATATAAGTAAAATTGAATTGAATTGAATTAATAAATCATTATATACTGTAGCCAGGTTACTGTACCCGAACTGTAGCGGGTTCGGGTCCCGCCTCAGGTCTGTGTGCATGGAGTTTGATGGGTTTCCTCCAGGTACTCCAGTTTCCTCCCACCGTCCAAAGACAAGCAGATTGGGCAAATTGGCATTCCCTAATTGCCCGTAGTGTGTGTGTAGTGGAGTGTGTGTGTGAACTGCAATGTATTGGAACCCTGTGAACCCTCGTAGTTAAGTCTCCTGGGATAGGCTCCAGGCCCTGCGACCCCGAATACAGGATAAAGCAGTTCAGATGATGATGAGACAAGACGATGAATGTAAGAAAATGAAATGGGTGGTGTCAAAACTAATGAGGGTGTTTCAGTATGCAGAAATCCAGCCATTATTTAGAGCTGTAGTCTCAGAAGCACACCTGCACATGTGCAAACACTGTTATATACTGTACTTTTGCACTGACATTACTTCACATGCAGTTCTCATTTCAGTCACGAATACAGTCGGTTATGCTTTTACATATAATCAAACACTGTGTCATGCAAAGGCAAACAGAAAAATCACGCATTCGCTTGGAGAATCCTGTCAATTCACACTCAAGTGGCGAAGACAAGATTCCTGCCTTCACCCTTGGAATTCTGCAGTAAAGAAGGCGGGGCATCAAACGCGTTCCTATTGGTTTGCTTCATCAGGCTCCCTCGCGCTGATTGGCCAGACTACACGTCCGTTATACACGGAAGAGGATTTGTATTGGTCAGTGCAGCTGGTTCGTTAATGAGCTTTGAGAGGTCGCTGAAACCGCTGCGCATCGCTCGCATCCGGGACAGTGCGGTTTCGTAGTTTTTGCCGGCTTTGCCTGAGCTCGAGAGCAGCGCGTGAGAGCGGCATCCTCAAAAACCGGCACTGTCCTGCTCTCATAGGTATCTTTTTTTTCCTTTTCTTTTCTTTTCATTTAGTACTAGTACTGTCTTTAATTCGTATTGTTGGATGTCATCCGACACGATAGCTTTATGTTCCACTTTATTTCACAGCCTGCCCAAAGTTTGAGAACGAAAAGTCGCGGTGAGGCTACCTCCTCTTCATCCTCCACATCCTCCTTGTCAGCATAAACTACACTAATTGACCTCGCATTTCTTTGTACTGTTTTATATTTATTTATATGTGTATGCACACATACAAGTCAAATCTCTCATCCATCCTTCAAGGGCTGACATCATCTTACTGTACCAGCTGAAGAGAGCCGAGTGACTGACTGACTGACTGCGCAACCATGGGGGTAAGAACCAACATCTTCAGCTTTAACCCACTTTAAAAAATAAATAATGCCTAGCACTAGACTGTATGTATGCATGTAGAGATGAAGAGGGAGAGAGAGGATGGATGGAATGACTGTACTGTGTTAGATGCAGAACTTTGTGTTCCGTACAGGATGAACTGCAGTGTCACTGCTGAGCTGGGACTCAATGACATTGAGTGTAATGCGGATTTAATGCGGCTTGTTTCTAGCTAAACTTGTATATAATTTTTACACCTGATACAGGACATGCTCTTAAAATAAAAACATATCTGCCAGTTTATTTTTTATGTTTTGCGATATTTGCACAATTGAACATCCTATGACTCGGACCCGCATCCCTGTGCCTATATGGTTAAACTTCACTAGCTCTCATTTCCACCCATTTCTTCCTAAATAGTGCAACTCTTGCACTTTTTCATCTCCTGCACTGCCCTTGTTGTGATGGATGACGGAAACCATAGGATAAAGATTTTCCCATCCACACTTAATTTTTCTTTTTATCTTTCTTAACTTTGATAGGTTTATTACTCATGCACTCATGCAAGTTGTACGAACAAGGGGGAAAATAAAATATTGTAAACTTTTTGCTCGTTCTTTTTTATTTAGCCTATTTAAAAGAACCTCATATTTAAATAACTCAATATAACAAGCCTGTACGAGGAGGATTTTCACACGCGCACCGTTTCTTAGGCTCCCTGACAAGCGCGAGCGCTCTCGGACCCGTTCGCGCGTCATAATGCGGTTACGGGGGATCACTGCGCTGCCGGCTTTTTCTGATATTTCCACGTCGGGTAACGTGTGCACGACATAAGGGGCGTGCAGGGAGGAAATCTGAGGGATACTGTTCCTGGAAGCAGGATTCTAACAGAGCGGATAATAAACCGGGTGTTAAGGAGAGGGAGAGAGAGAGAGAGAGAGAGAGTGCACCGGAGTACCACTGCGTCAAACCGGCCAATCAGACAGGCGACCTGGTTTTAACAGCGGCTTCAGCTGGACCGGTGAAACCGACACGCCGTGCTCATCAGGACGGAGAATGCGGATCCAGTTTTGCTTCATCATCGTCCCGTTGTCGGTCACTCGGCTGCGTGTGTTATAGTGTAGCCTGCGCAAGGGTATTCCGTCCTCTCACAATAAATAAAGCTATTATTATTATTATTATTATTATTATTCAATAGACGTATTATTTCCAGCTGATTGCCGCTAGTATTGTCTTTTTTCTGATAAAACGTAATGCGTTTTGCTCATATATATATCCTTTTTTAAGCATTGCTCTAGTGACTTCTGGTCAGTTCTCACATTACCATGTGTATCTGTAAGATATACAGTGTGCAATCACATCTACTAACCTGTCTTTGTGTTACTGTCTCCATATCTGGAGTTTCCTCCGGGATCAATAATCTATCTATCTATCTATCTATCTATCTATCTATCTATCTATCTATCTATCTATCTATCTATCTATCTATCTATCTATCAGCATATTTTAAATCTGAATGCATAAGTGCCATTGCGGCAAAACGACCCCATCAGCAATGTTTCAAACACGCAGGGAAAAAAGTGATAACACGCAGAATATCATGCCGAGTCATGATTTGTCTACGTATATGCTTGGAATAGGAAGGCAGCAGATGCAGAAGCGCGCGCGCGCTGATACACGCGTCTCCGCTCCACCGGCTTCTTCTCGCAGAACGCGGTGACGCAGTGCTGCCTCGTGCGCTGCACCGGGTTGCGTCGAGCAGGGGGCGGAGCCAAGCCAGTGGAAACTCCCTGTACATGACCGATGGACAGATTGTGCAAAGACATGGAAAGACCTTGTCTGAAACCCTAACGGCTTCCTACTGGACACATTATGCTCTGGGTATTTATAGACTATATGACGTGCACTTACTCTAAGGAGGCATTTAGACAAGATGTGCAGGGCATACAGTAGATGACCCGAGTCTGTCTTATTATTGAAAAAATACATTTATAGATAAAGGAGAATGTGGTGAGATTGATGTCAAATGCCGGAAAAAAACAGGAAGAAAAGGAAGAGAAAAGAGCTAGAATTACTGTATAATGCGGTTACAGTTAACCTTGAGAGACACAAGGGACATCTGATGCGTGCGTGTATGGAGAGGGTTCAAATGCAGGATTTTTTTCCCCCCTCAGAAATCTCAGAATCTACAGCTTTTGTTTAAGAAAATACAAAGAGGCTTCTTTCGGGAGATCCTGATGAGAATAATGAGTTAGATGTGTGAGGAGACAAAGGATGGACAGAATGGATGGAGAGGAAGGAACAGTGGACGGGGAGGGTTGTGGGGTCAGAAGAGAGAAAGGACAGGATCGTGTTGTAGCGTTCCACCTGAGCTGAGTTCACGTTTCCACAGTCGGTACGTACTCAGGTGTCTGGGTGACGGCCTTTCTGCTGGGAAATGGCTGAGGACGATAGGGGTTTGCTAAAGTGGGACAGTACATTCTGGACTTAGAGCGATGAAGTCATACATTGTAAGGTCGTTATTTTATAGAGTTTTATAGAAGTATTATTTGACTAGAAATATTATATTACTAGAATTAATATATATATATATATATATATATATATATATATATATATATATATATATAAAACAGAAATAATTAATTTAATTGAATAATAAAGATGGCTTTCATGTTCGGTGCCCTTGATGTGAGCCTTTTGAGAATAATCATCGGTTCAGAGAGTATTGATCCACAACCCTGTTAGTCTTTACAGCAACTGAGCATTAATAATTCACTTAATTAACATAACATCTTTTTTATTCATTTGGCATCTGATTATTCAGTCTGCTAAATACAGATGCAAACTTATAAAACCTCTCTTAACCTTCAACATTGCATTCATTATAGATAAAAGAAAAGTAAATCCTAGATCCACAGGATTAGCGAGAGCATGTGGTGCATGTGGAGGTCATTGAGATAGCTGATCGGTCCGTTTGGATTTTATTATTCCATTCAATTGAAATTAAATGTGTCTGAACTACATGTGTTGCCGTGAAGATGTGTTCAGTTTCCCAAGCTAGGATTACCCCCTCCTACAGTTCCTCCAGCATTGGAAGCTGCCCAGAAGGTTAGCATTGCGGTGAGATTACCGGTGTCTACGGGAGGTTATCCGAGGGCCCGGATCCGGTTCCCTGCTCAGCACAGCATGATTTATTCATGCTGCGCTCTTGTAATGTAAGAGGAACTGCACACAAATATGCAAAATATTTTCCTAGATGGTCTTGATACTTTTGTCTGTTTGTTCTTATGCTCTTTTATTACAGTAGGAACAGTCATGTGGAGTATGAATGTGTAAAATAAAACAATTTGATTCAGATATACGGGATAAACCAGGTTCTGAAACAGAAGACAACTGAAAGGCTGAGAGAAAGTGAGAGATGTTCTTTCGTTTGTGCCTGTGTGTTTGTGTATGAGCGAGGGAGAGAGTGACACAGTGGAGATCTCAGGCAGTTCCTTGTCCATTTGAACCAATTAAATCATATCAATGTTTAATAAATACAGATTTACACGTACAGATTAAGACGTGAGCTTGTATGAACACGTAGGGCCTAATTTCTAGCAAAGCTACCAGGCAGAAGATAAGTGAATATGTGGATGAATGGACAGATGGATGGATGGACAGATGGATGGTTAAGCTAAAAGGGCAGGCAGGAGGAGACAGAAGAGGTAATGCATTAGGAAGGATTTTAGATTTAGTTTAATAACATAGAACTCATGTGGTTGTACAGTATGTACAGTATTCTTCGTTTAACCAGTTTGCCTCATTTTTATTTGCGTTTTGTGCTAGTACACATCACAAAGTATCAGCGTGTTCATCTGCTAAGAGATTTCTTAGGGTCACTCGGTGCGGGTATCAGAATACAGTCAGGGTATAATGTGAAGCGAGAGATTAGGGAGTGAAGTGCAAGCTAATCCTCATCGCTCCTAATCGGATTATGCAATCTGTATTCCCACCAACCCTTGATAACCCACAGCAGAGTCCACAGCATATGGCACCAAGGACATTCTAGCATTCCACAAAAAAAACACGTATACACATTTTGAGCAAATAAAATCTGATCACTTCTTCATGGTTCTCATGAAAAAGTGATTAGATTTTATTTATCCATATCCGTCTCAAGGAGAAACCATTCCGATGTTATTGACAGATTTTCCCCACTGCTTCTTCGTGTGCACAAGGTGTTTAAATACTGCACACACACACAGTCACTCTCACACTTTCTCTCTCTAGGGGCAGTCTCCATTTTTTCTGTACCAACACTCATTCATAGCTAAAGCTCCCACTGGGCTTTGATGGAAAGTTGTGACCTTAGTGTTACATAAGGTCCATTATAAGCTAGAATCCTATTTTTTTTATTTTTTTTTTATTCTCTTACACAAACAGGGTTCGTTTAGTTTACCCAAATCCTTAAACACATTACGTAAACTCTTCTTAGTCTAGGCCTAAGTATAAAATGCAAGACGTTTGCTACTTCTCAAATCTTCTCAAATTCTCAACTTACTCAAGTCCAATGTGAACATTTTAAATCCATTAACGTTCAAGGTTGTGATGACAGCTTTATGGTCTTGTTGCTAGATTATGAAATATCTCCATCTTGTCCCTCCAAAAAACAGCCCTGACCAATTGAAGCATGGGCTCCACAAGGTCTCTGAAGGTGTCCTGTGGTACCTGGTACCGAGACGTAGCAAATTCTTTAAGGCGTGTAAATGGGGACTCCATCTATCGGAATTGTGAGATGCTCGATCAGACTGAGATCTGGGGAATTTGGAGGCCAAGGGCACACCTTGAACTCTTTCTCATGTTCAAAGAGTGGGTCAGGGTAAATTATCCTGCTGAAAGAGGCAGCTGGCTTCAGGGAATACATCTGGTTTCCATGAAGTGGTGTACTTGGTCTGCAGCAGTGTTTAGGTAGTGCTACAGTATGTGTCAAAATAACATCCACTTAAATGCCAAGAGCCAAGGTTTCCCCAGAGACCCACATTGACTCTGTTGGGTTGCCTTTTCCCCAAAGTGCATTCTGGTGCCATCTTTTCTCAAGATACGTAACACTCACATGAGATAAAAGAAAAATGGATTCATCATACCAGGCTACATTTTTCCACCGCTCCATGATCCAGTTCTGATACTTGTGTGCCCATTGTAGGAGATTTTGATAATGGACAGGAGTCAGCATGGGCACTTTGACCATTCTGCCGATACACCCCCACACACAGCAGGCTGTAATGCACTGTGTGTTCTGGAACTTTTTCTGTCCTAGCCAGCATGAACCTTTTCAGCAATTTGTTCTGCAGTAGCTCTTCTGTTGGATCGTACCTGATGCACTTTCATTTGCTTCCCACACACATCAGTGAGCCATGGGAGCCTGTGACTCTGACGCCAGTTGTCCTTCCTTGGACCGCTTTGGGTAGGTATTAACCACAGTGTACTAGGTTTACAAAAAAGTACTTTATTCTCATTATTATCTGGCCAGTAGGGTGGGTGCGGAAGTTCTCCAACAATCATCATGCACAAGTTGCCAAAGGGTTTCGAAAATTGAGCTAGTTAGTCTTCCTAATCTCTCGTTGTCTTTCAGTGATCCCTCTGAACACATCTCGAAGGACTCATTGCACCATTGCTATAAACTTGCTGAATTATGTCAAACGTCTCTATGGAAGATTTGCCCAGATTTAGCTCTTTGTTCTAACTTTCTGTCCATGATGAAATCTCAGACGTGGTAACGCACATGGTCAGAATAGCACCAGTTGCACATCTCCCGATGTACACAGGGTGATGTCTTTTGGCGCGCTGACTTATAAGGGTCGGTGCTCGCAGTGACTGTGTGTGAAGCATTGTGCTGCATTCTGTTGGCGTGTTACAAAACTAACCAGATCATTATACAACATTTAAAACAAACTAATGTACGTATGAATTGTAAAGCATTATGTGGGCTTGAAAAGGAAATGCAATTGATGCTTTGGTATGATTTTTTTTATGTTCATCAGTATATATGGAAAATATAGTTTATCATAACTCCATGTCATCCGTGTAACTCCTGTGAAAAAAAGTACATTACAACATACTTAATGAAAGAATGCTCAAGTAACATGATTCACAGAAAGTCATCAACTCTGTCAATGGCAAGGAAGTTTTCCTCATATTTAAATGATTATTTATGAAATTTTATATTTTGACTATGAGATACATGTGAAGTCTCAGTTATCTGTAAATATTGTATGAAGTGCTATTTGTTTTTATTTTTTATTAATGACCATGTACTGTATAAAAATCTGGGTGATGTCCTTCAGCGAGAAGATTGAATTCTTACAGGGTCATAAACATAAAGGAATATTGGATATGCTGTAAGTACTCATTATTATTATTTTTTTAAATAATGATTTCTTAATTAGACACTGAATGTTCATATGATTAAAGTGAAGGGGGCTCAGAGGAGATCCACCTGCTTCGATCTGATTTATTTATGTGTACAGTATAATGAAGGGTGTCACGCTTCCAACTTTAAAACAGTGCCAAAATTGTAGTTTATAGTAGGCAGATTAGATAGAGTTTTTGCTTGTTCTTCGCCAGCTTTCAATTTAAATATACACTGTGGTCAAAAGTATAGAGACAAAAGTGAAATTCAGTATTTTATTCTTAATTAATCTGAATTAAAAAAATACTGACAGTCAAGATAATAAGAATAATACAGTGAAATTGCTATACAGCAATCAATATGTTCCAGTCGCTCAATCAATGCAGTCACTCAATAGTTGAGCGACTGAAGTTCCAACCAAAGGTTTTGTACCTGAGCCTCGAATAACGAAAGTGGACCTTATATTAACTTAAACACCTCTCCTATATTGAGCTTCCAGCCTCCTAACACACACCCGGCCTGCAAATCAATCCCTGCTATCCGTTATCACCCAAATGACTCTCAAGGTTATTTTCTATTGCCATCTCAAGGAGATTTTCCTTGCCATCGTCACCCTCAGCTTGCTCATCAGGGACAATCTATTTCAATAATTAATTTTTTCAAACTCATTTCAAACTCACATTCATTACTTGAGTAGAAGTATAGATACAAGGGTTCAAAAATACTTCTTTAGAAGTTGAAGTATCAACTCAAGCTTTTTACTTAAGTAAAAGCTTAAAAGTACTGGTTTCAAAACTACTTAAAGTATAAAAGTAAAAGTACCGTGCGGGGGGGGGGGGAAAGCATTAAGGTCTCGCTTCCTGATCTTGCGCCGGGGGTTATGGGCGTTGTGCGCGTTCTTGTCATGCAACTTGGGGGGGGGGGGGTTGCGTGTTCTGATCATAAAAATAGAGTAACGAGGCTCTTTTTAAAATGTAAGGAGTAGAAAGTACAGATAATTGCTTAAAAATGTAAGGAGTAGAAGTAAAAAGTCGGCTGAAAAATAATTACTCCAGTAAAGTATAGATACCCAAAATTTCTACTTAAGTAAGGTAACGAAGTATTTGTACTTCGTTACTTGACACCTCTGGTTTTGTGACAATGTGACAATTCAATTCAGTTTTATTTATATAGTGCTTTTAACATCATAATTTAATATGAAGTCAGTTATAAGTTATAACTGTTTTCGAGCAGAGATGAACACCCTGGCACCAGAAAATAAAAGTCAACATAAAGTCACTGCAACATATTTTTTCTATTCATTTACTAACGCAGCTGATTTTCAACAGCACAGCTCTATAGCCAGCTAGCCTTGAACTAATTAGCGTTATCATCTGTTTTGTGCACTGGGAGAAAGAACTATGATACATGGCAGATGTTGTCTTTTGGCCACCACTGTATAGTCCATGATGACAACTAAGATGATACATTAAGGATTTCTTTATCTCTATTCAAGATTTTTCTCTCCTCCTCTCTCTCTTTCTTTTTTTCATGTGTTTCAGCGGGGGTCTTCAATGACTCACTTCCAAAGATGATACCGTTCAATTATAGTGCATCATCACACACATATACAGTATGAGATGCATTATTAGCTAGTCAGTTAACACAGTGCCAGGTGTACAAGATTACTCTTTCACCATCTCGCTCTTATATTTCAGCGTTTTCTATGTACACGCTCTGGACTAACCAAGGCCCTCAGTTACAGCAGCATCAATAATTAGTTACCAGGGTTCAGAGTTCATAGGTCACTAGTGTATGTGTGTATGGAGTCAGTCAGTAGAAATGCACCAGGATGTAATTTCATACCGTGGTCTCTGTCTCTCTCAAAGAGCAGCTCTGTTACTGATACGGAAATCAACAGTGTTGTTCCTAGTTATTTCCTAGAAATATATACACCAAAATAAATATAATAAAAAAACGTTTAGATATCATATGCACCAGAGTCGTTCAATAGTTTTGTGAGCCCTGGTGCAGTTAATTTGGAACTTTAATTTCATTCATTCATTCATTCATTCTCTATACCGCTTAATCCTGTGTTCAGGGTCGCGGGGGACCTGGAGCCTATCCCAGGAGACTTCGGGCACTAGGCGGGGTACACCCTGGACAGGGTGCCAATCCATCGCAGGGCACACACACATACACACACTCACACACCCAATCACACACTACAGGCAATTTAGGAACGCCAATTAGCCTAACCTGCATGTCTTTGGACTGTGGGAGGAAACCGGAGTACCCGGAGGAAACCCACCAAGCACGGGGAGAACATGCAAACTCCATGCACACAGAGACGGGAATCAAGCCTGGCCGGGGAATCGAACCCTGACCCTGGAGGTGCAAGGCGACATCGCTAACCACTACACCACCGCGCCGCCGGAACTTTAATTTGTTGTTGTTAATTTAAGAGGGAACTGATTCAAACTTAATGATAGAGGGAAAGAATCACCATGACTCTTTGAATATGTATAGAATTTATACAACGGTCAAGCTATTCACTTTCTCTCACTTACTTTCCATACCGCTTATCCTGTTCAGGGTCTCATGAAGTGTGGAGCATACAGTACATTTACTTACACACTGTGGACATTCGGAAAGGCAAATTAGCCTAAAATGCAAGTCGTTGGACCGTGGCAGGAAGGAAACCCACTATACACAGGGAGAACCCCACGCACTCAGACCCGAGGTGGGAATCGAACTCATGACCTTGAGTGTGATACTGCTTTTATACAACAGTTCTACAAACACCATGGTTGTCAACAGATTTTGATCTGTTTGTTTATTTAACCAGTTTTTTTTTTTTGGACCGCCACCATGTAACCATGTAACCCCCGAACTAACGACCAAGCAGCCCACACTTATCAGCTGTCAGTTAATGTGAATAACAGGGGTGACAGTAGTTTAAAATTCATACCGGTATTATGGGTGGTGTAGTGGTTAGCACTGTCGCCTTGCACCTCCAGGGTCTGGGTTCGATTCCCTGGCCAGGCTCGATTCCCGTCTCTGTGTGCATGGAGTTTGCATGTTCTCCCCGTGCTTGGTGGGTTTCCTCCGGGTACTCCGGTTTCCTCCCACAGTCCAAAGACATGTAGGTTAGGTTAATTGGTATTCTCGTAGTGTGTGAGTGTGTGTACGCCTGTGTGCCCTGCGATGGATTGGCACCCTGTCCAGGGTGTACCCCGCCTTATGCCCTAAGCCTCCTGTTATAGGCTCCAGCCCCCCCGTGACCCAGAACGCAGGATTAAGCGGTATAGAAGATGACTGACTGGCCGGTATTATGTAGCCGAAAGCTGAGGAGAATTAACCATTACTTTAGATTTCCACTTAATCCATACACATTTCTGTATTCAGGGATTGAATCCTAAAAAGCTACTGTAGTGGTGTCCTTGATCAGGGGTTAGTAAGAGATTTGGAATTCAGCCTTGTATTCAAACCTAGTTAGCTTTTTAGCTCTCGTTAGCCGTGAACAGACAACATGGACGGGTCAGAGGCAATTTTAAACCGATTTTAAGAAATTTAAAGCAATTACTAAGGAGACAGACCAACAACAAGGTGTTGTTTAAGATGGCCGGTGTTTTTTTTGTTTTTTTTTTTTGCTAAATGTGCTTCCGTGACTTGCGCTCCCCTTCTTTCCTGTACTGCAGAATTTACCGACCCACTTTCACCCGTGCTGGCGACCGACAGCGGCTGTTAAAATGTCATAGAGTGTTTGAACACCTATGACGTAAAGAGACACATATAGTTAAACATGCTGCTGCTAGAATCTCTTGTCCTTTTTCACACGGGAAAATCATTTGTAGAATATCCCTTTAATTCGTATAATTGATGTGATTCTGTGCTTTGCCCTACTGCAACCTGATTGGCCTGATTCTTTAAAACTCTTACAAATTAATACTAGTTGAAAAGCTTAAAGTTTGTGCACCCCCCACGATTTCCCCCTGCAGGGAATAAGAGCATCGATCTTCTTGCTGTAATGTCTACCTAGGCCAGAGCAAGCTACTTTATATTCTCAGGTTTCCCACCTAATCAGACCACAGGATTTTAATAGATTTCAGATCCGGAGATTCAAAGTTCATACACACCCCAGAAGACTCATAATCATGTAGTTATCTGCTGAGGGTCAGAAATATAACAAATATAAAAAAAACATATATAAAACTGTATGTTGTAGTCAGATGGGCTGAGTGTGTGTGTGTGTGTGTGTGTGTGTGTCCAGTTAGAAGTGGCCAGGTGGTGTGCTGGTAAGAGCCATCAGGCGATAAATGCCATCGCCGTTGGCAACAAGCTCACATGCTGACAGAGCAGCAGGTCAATATCTAATTACCCCACTGGAAGGAAACGACAAAATCCCCTCTCTGATCTCTCTCTCCCTCTCTCTGTCTCCTTTTTTCTCTCATTCCTTCTCCACTTGTCTGTATACAGTACATTGACTCCATCGCTACAGATATCCCTCACAGCCTGTCAGTGTCTCCTCCTCCACGCTCCTCTCTCTCTCTCTCTCTCTCTCTCTCCATCTGTCTTCTTTTTCTTTCTCGATCTCTGTCCGTCCGTCCATCTCTCTTTCTCACCTTCTCATTCTCTATTAATCGAATGTCACCTGGCTGACAATGTCACCTGGTTTAGTGTGGATACATGCACGTACGACGTGTGGGTGTAAGCAGGTGTGTCCTTGGTCGGTCCAATAGGGAAATTAAGGGAGCCATAGGCCAGATGATGGAGCTTTCATGTGGCAGAAGGGAAAATGAATTTGATGAAAAGACCTTGATTGTGAATTTTGAAGGAAGGTGTCAGGCCATGACAAGCCATCTGAACAGCTTTTAATGCGTTTCGAAAATCTGTAGGAGTGATGAAAGTAATCTTTCCTAACAATATTCTCTCAGAAATATGTTTGCATAATTTATTTATTTATGATTCTTCCGTGCTGTTGAGCACATCGAGCGACAGGGTTTTTATAGTTCTTATAGCGGTGCTGGTTTTTATGAGGTGGTTGTGATGTGTCGCCTCTAATGGCAAACGTTATGTCAGAAAATGCCCCAGACTCCTTTATAGCATATAAACAGACTACCGTTTTTTTTTTTTTTTAATTATTTATTACATAGAACCATTTATGAAGTACATGGCATCAGGAATCCACTTTTTTGATCATTTATCTGATAATAAAACGTCAGAATTTATCAGTTGATTTGACGTTGATGATTGGCTGGTTCAATAGATTCTTTGCCAATTATGTACCAGTCATTCTGTAAATGTGTCCTATTCCTTTATCGGGCAGTAGGGGGCTGCAGTGTTTGGAATTCTGACACATTGATTGGAAAGTGGCGGCGCGGTGGTGTAGTGGTTAGCACTGTCGCCTTGCACCTCCAGGGTCTGGGTTCGATTCCCCTGCCAGGCTCGATTCCCGTCTCTGTGTGCATGGAGTTTGCATGTTCTCCCCGTGCTTGGTGGGTTTCCTCCGGGTACTCCGGTTTCCTCCCACAGTCCAAAGATATGCAGGTTAGGCTAATTGCCGTTCCTAAATTGCCCGTAGTGTGTGATTGGGTGTGTGAGTGTGTGTATGTGTGTGTGCCCTGCGATGGATTGGCACCCTGTCCAGGGTGTACCCCGCCTAGTGCCCGAAGTCTCCTGGGATAGGCTCCAGGTCCCCCGCGACCCTGAACACAGGATTAAGCGGTATAGAAAATGAATAAATGAATGAATGATTGGAAAGTTGTGTCTCTTCATAATATTTTTTTTTAGTCTATCAGTTAAGCCTGAAAAAGGAAGGTTAATCTATGCCTGTTTATGGATTTTATTATTTTTTTTACAGAAATAAACGTGTGCCAACTGAACACAATTCACAGGCATCGTTCAACCACTTAACAAGTTAACAGGTGCTTTAAAATTTTATAGCAAATCCATAGACAATCAGTCGTCTGAGAGGTTTCCGGGAAGATGGTGCACTTTCTTGTATCAGCAGTGCGCAGTGCATTAAAATAGCTGCTCACATCTTGGAGAGTGTCCTGGCTGTCATCCTAGCTCTTCTGGATATTGATCAGGAAATGTGTGTGTGTTTGTGTGTCCAAAATGCTAAACTAGTTCACTAATTAGGGACTATTTTATTATGTAACATTAACTCATTAATATTGGCTTATATGAATACATTACATTTCCCTCCAATAATATTGCGTGTGTGTACCAGAGGGTTTGACCTGGACCATCCGAGTCGATCTGGACCCAGCCCGCACCTCAAATTAGGATGCTCTAACACAATGTAATAGGATATGTTTCCTGCTTTGAAATAAAAACTCATCAATAAACTGTTTGTTTTTTGAGTTTTGTGGTCTACTTGAAGATCGCTACAGCGATCCTAACCCCAGATTACGGCAAAACTGAAAAATCTTTTCCCTGTTTTACATCATTTTCATGACAACATTAATAGTGGCGAGCTATGGTGCTATAACGTCACAGAGTTCAAGGGTCGTTAAAACTTAGCGAGTTAGCTAAAGGCTAACAGGTTCTCGCGTTCTGTCCTTCGGGCACGGGAAGAGCGAGACTAAAGCATTTTTGGTCAGTCTACGTCATGTCCTCTGTGGAAGAGGATGTCACGATCCTAATGCGCAAAGAAAAGGTCAGTGATTCCATCTAAGCCACCACACCTTTTTTTGCCAAGGTTTAGGCAGCTGATTGAATGCACACGGTGCCATTCCTCACACTAGCCTCTTTGACTATCTTTGGGACCGTTCACATATTGCATCTTTTATGTGCTCACTTCATTCATTCATTCATTCATTCATTCATTTTCTATACCGCTTAATCCTGTGTTCAGGGTCGCGGGGGACCTGGAGCCTATCCCAGGAGATTTAGGGCACTAGGCGAGGTACACCCTGGACAGGGTGCCAATCCATAGCAGTATGTGCTCACTTGAGATGCTAAATCCCAACTTTTCAGACTGCTGCAACCAATCAGGCGGCGCGGTGGTGTAGTGGTTAGCACTGTCGCCTTGCACCTCCAGGGTCCGGGTTCGATTCCCCGGCCAGGCTCGATTCCCGTCTCTGTGTGCATGGAGTTTGCATGTTCTCCCCGTGCTTGGTGGGTTTCCTCCGGGTACTCCGGTTTCCTCCCACAGTCCAAAGATATGCAGGTTAGGCTAATTGGCGTTCCCAAATTGCCCGTAGTGTGTGAATGGGTGTGTGAGTGTGTGTATGTGTGTGTGCCCTGCGATGGATTGGCACCCTGTCCAGGGTGTACCCCGCCTAGTGCCCGAAGTCTCCTGGGATAGGCTCCAGGTCCCCCGCGACCCTGAACACAGGATTAAGCGGTATAGAAGATGAATGAATGAATGAATGCAACCAATCAGCTTCACTCTTTCAGTCTTCCTGTACCAGCTGGTGAATTTCTTTGTATTTTCTTCATGCTTGAAGGATGGCGAGCACCCAAACGCGGACAGAAGGAGAAAGCTGCATAGCTGCCGTTTTCCATGCATTTTTTTTTAGACGCGACATTTAAATGTCCCATTAGGGCATCATGTTACTTTTACTTTGACAAAAACATTTTGGTATTACATTGTCTTTTATTTGTTTAATCGCTTTATTCACGCGTTAAAATATATATACTTCGATGAGTAGTCCAACTTCTTAACCACTGAGCATTTTAACTACCACCTCACTTCAGCAGTGGCACCACATTCACTGTCTCTCTCTGTGTTACCAAGACCTAAGATTATCTATTTCAAAGAGACTGTAATTAGACGTGCTGCTTCGTTTCAGTCTCTGATCCTAACTACAGTAGATCAAACCCTCAACACAAACACACAAGTTTCACTGAAACATCTGTGTGCTTTAAAAGCATGTTAATTTATTTATGATCGCTTCCTACTTTATCGAGCTGAGATCAAAAGATTTTATTCTCTCTCTCTCTCTCTCTCTCTCTCTCTCTCTCTCTGTATTTGTGTGTATGCGGTTTGATCTGATAATTCCAGGACAGGTGCAAGGGAACAAAAGCATCAGCAAAACTGTGTCTTAACCATGAAATACATAAAAATACTGTTATAGCCTGTGTACCCTGTAATCATTGGAAGCATAGGAAGAAATAAGCGAAAGCATGCCATTTCCATGCCCGCTGTATTGATGTGATTTATGACACTGAAGCTCTGAAGCTTGTGTCGAGCAGATGGGGCGGCTCTGAGTAAAGTAATTATGTGACCAATGACACCCAAGGCCTCACATTTGCTGGAATCTTATCAACTGGCTTAAAGCCCAGAGCAGTTTTTTTTTTTGTATCACTATGTTTTAATGATTATATATAGTCTAGTGATTGCGCAATACAGTGTACGCCATATCCCCTTTTTTTTTCAGCACAACCCAGGCAATATACAAAGTTTTTTTTTTAACCAATTACACACATGACTGAGCAAAAACTATCATTTCTTTTACCAATAATTTTAAGATACCTTTCTTACAAATGTACAAAAATATAATTTATAAAAAGTATATAAACAATAAAACAAAAAAATGTATATTGTTTGTGAAACTTTTTATTATCATACTTTTCAAACTGCTGTAAAACACACACACACACTCTCTCTCTCTCTAAACCCTGTTTACAAATTACAACTTTACACACTTATTCTTCATCATAAACTTTTCATATTAACAATAACAATACTGTTTACGCATATTTATAATTAATTATTGTCTAGCACACACAGATTAAACACTATTAAACTTATCTTATTTACACTATCTAAACTTATTAAACTTATTTTGTAACATATCTTATAATATAATCTTAAACTTATCTTGTTAGTCTTTCTGTTGCTCCCATTGAGGGATCGCCACAGAAGACTAACTAATCCGCGCAGAACTTGTGCGTTGGGAACCAACCATGCATCTTCATGGTTGTTTTTGGTACCAGATATTTCATAATAAATTATATACTGTAATATTTGCCATATACAAGTATATGACACATTTTCATGGTATTAGTGACACGCATTATTGCGAAACAGTCCATTGTTGTTATTATTGTATAATTTTTATAAAATTTATAAATCAAAATCCAGGAAACACTTATTACATTGGATTATAATTATTATATAAAATCTTTAATTATAAAATTAATAAATCAAGATCCAGAAAAACCTAACCCTTTTTTTTTTTGCATTGCACGATGAACTTTGCATTTACACCTTATCTGTAAAATAGATGAAGAAGAAAAATGCACACAATAATCTTTTACTTTATATGGTTTATTTATATGGGTTTCATTAATGCCCTCAAGCATTCTTTTTAAATATATATTATGTTCATTATATATAATGTTCTTTATTGCATGTTTAATCCTGTGGTTTGTGTATTGAAACCTTTAACGCTGACTGGCAAATTTATATATTCTTTTTAAAATCTCCAAATATTCGCTTGTTAGCTGTATTTATGTTTATATTATTAATAAAAAAATAAAGGAAGAAAGGTGTGTATTTGGGAACATTTTTAAGTAATATCTTCGAAAATATCGTTAATTACTCTTTAATTAAATAACTCATGTTATTTTGTTCTTTAATTCATTTTCTAGAATTTAGAGATGTTAGTTAAAGTGCAAAACATTCCCTTTGTACTATGGAACACTATGCTACACCAGACTTGACCACTAGATGACAGTACGACGGGCTCGTAAATGAAAACGAAAGACCAACAACAACATTGTTTTATGTTTTTATTCTAACAGCAGTTTTCGCACTGGTCTGAAACTGAAGTATCTTATGGTGTCTGTGTTTCAGTATGGCCGATCAGACAGCTACCGTGTGGCTACCACACAGGACAAAGATGACAAGTCCTCCCCTGACAAAAAGAAAAAAGGGGGAAAGGAACTGGATGATCTGAAGAAAGAAGTACCTCTGGTAAGCTCCAGGAATTTTACTTATTTGTGCTCACACACTCAATCAAAAATCATGGTGTTGGGGCTTAAAAATGTCTAACACGGATGAAAAAGTGAATTTTTAGATAGGATCGTATAACAATAACATTTTTTATAATACTTAAAACTTTACGTAAAATCTCCTGATACATGCTTCATTTTTAATTTTTTTGTAAATATGCATACACATTTATATTTTTAGAAGAGAAAAAGGAACACATTTGCTAAACACAATTTCTTGCCCTTTTATGTATGGAATTGTGTATGTCTGTAATTTTTTAATTCAGATACTTTTAATTATCAATCAGATGAAACGTAACCAATTTATTATTCTAAAACACAAAACTGTTAGAGCATTGCAACATGAATTTGACAGGGTTACGGACGCTAATGATTTTTTTTTTTTGCTTTTTAACCTTTTATGAAACAATTATTTAAGCAACAATTTCTACAGGTTATATGCTTTTAAAAGCTTACAGCAATTTTAGAAGCAATACTCAAAGAAATATGAATAATTTACATTTTAAATGATTATTGTTTGAGGCGAAACAGAGAAAGGCGGGAAAATCAGCTCCCCAAAACAGATGAAGTTGGCGACTTGAATTTTTTTGGGAAGCAAGATTGATCACTTACATGTTGCATAAACTTCAGAAGTAGCTACTTTGGCGCACACACATTTTCTGTATTATATGTAAATTGTCACTCTCTATTTCAGACAGAACACAAGATGTCAGTGGAAGAAGTATGTCGGAAATTCCAGACAGACATAGTCCAGGTGAGCGTCTCACTTTAAACCGTTTAAACTATTGCAATGTCTTGAAATGTCCACTAGGTGTCAGTGTGATCCAATATACTGCTGCTCACCTTTCACACGAGTAAAAACTGGTCACTTCACAACCCTGTACATAAAAACAATATACAGTACTATAAAAACATAAGGTTTATTGTGACTAGTCGCCTTGCACCACCAGGGTCCGGGTTCGATTCCCGCCTCTGTGTGCATAGAGTTTGCATGTTCTCCTCACCTTGGTAGGTTCCCTCTGGGTGCTCTGGTTTCCTCCCAGTGGCTAAAGACATGCAGATTAGACTAATTGGTGCTCCCAAATTACCCAGTAGTGTGTGTATCAGCATGTGATTGTGTGTATGTGTGTGTGCCGTGCAATGGATTTGCACCTTGTCCAGGCTCCAGGGCTTTCACATCCCTTTACAGGATAAGCGGTATAGACGATGAGTGCTACATTATGATGAAACGTGACTTTGTGAATTCAGTATCATGTCTTTTCTCGTCTCTGCATCAGGGTCTGACTAATGCCAAGGCAGCTGAGTTTCTGTTGCGGGATGGTCCTAATGCTCTCACACCTCCCCCAACCACGCCAGAATGGGTGAAGTTCTGCAGGCAGCTCTTTGGAGGCTTCTCCATCCTGCTGTGGATCGGCGCTATCCTCTGCTTCTTGGCCTACGCCATCCAGGCTGCCACTGAGGACGAACCAGCTGGGGACAACGTATGCAAAACACACCTACAGTATGTACGATTTTAGATCGAATTATAAATTCATTAAGCCAACACCACGCTGCTTTTTCTCTTCCTTAGTTGTATCTAGGTATTGTCCTGTCGGCTGTGGTCATCATCACCGGCTGCTTCTCCTACTTCCAGGAGGCCAAGAGCTCCAAGATTATGGAGTCTTTCAAGAACATGGTGCCCCAGGTAAGCTAACAGTGTCTTCCCCAGACACCCAGACACAGGGTAGACTCGGGGGTTCCTGCAGTTCACGAGTAAAACCATTGTGAATGACATTCTCTGTGCACACAGCAAGCATTGGTGATCCGCGAGGGAGAGAAGATGCAGATCAACGCTGAGGAGGTCGTGGCTGGAGATCTTGTAGAGGTGAAAGGGGGTGACAGAATTCCTGCTGACCTCAGAATAATCTCTTCCCACGGCTGCAAGGTGCACACACACACACACACACACACACACACATGCACATTTTACTCATTTATTGATATGTGATCTTTCATCCTGATACAGTTCAAAATCAACCAGGAATGAATTAACATGTTTTTGAAGCATACAGTCATTTCAGCAAAACCTGTCTGCACACACTAAGGCATATTTTATAGATTTTATTTTTATTTTTTTTGCTTGAATATAACGAGGGGCGTTCGAGTCAACTCGGGACTTTAGATTGTGCAGAATCACAGGTGTGAGAGTAAAAACAACCTTTATTTCTCGGTCTAATCCCCTGCTACACTAATGCACTTATCTTAGCGTTTCACTTGTGCTTGGATAGCATAAAGGTTTTCTCAGAGTCATGATTGGACTGACCCTGTCCAGGGTGTACCCTGCCTTGTGCCCGAAAGCCTCCTGGGATAGGCTCCAGGCCCCCCGCGACCCTGATCACAGGATTAAGCGGTATAGAAAATGAATGAATGAATGAATGATTGGACTGCCTGCTTCATGTCGGAAACACTGGCCTACCAGGAACTCCTTTAATGTCCCAAATATGTGGAAAGGGCTTAGAGCGATGTTGGGACTGTAAGGAGTAGGCGGGGTACACAGGCGGGGTGCCAATCCATCGCAGGGCACACACACATACACACACTCACACACCCAATCACACACTACGGGCAATTTGGGAACGCCAATTAGCCTAACCTGCATGTCTTTGGACTGTGGGAGGAAACCGGAGTACCCGGAGGAAACCCACCAAGCACGGGGAGAACATGCAAACTCCATGCACACAGAGACGGGAATCGAGCCTGGCCGGGGAATCGAACCCAGACCCTGGAGGTGCAAGGCGACAGTGCTAACCACTACACCACCGCGCCGCTTACCACCAAATACAGATGTGTCCATATAGCTATTCTCACAAAGGTCTACTAGCTAGGTGAAATAAGAAATGAGTGAACTGTCTAAAACCGAGCCTCTCATATGCCCAGGTCGATAACTCGTCTCTAACTGGGGAATCCGAACCACAGACGCGATCACCCGACTGCACCCATGACAATCCTCTGGAAACCCGCAACATCGCCTTCTTCTCCACGAACTGCGTAGAAGGTACAGGCTCTACTTCAATAATTCCCTCTATTAGTGATTAATAATTCATTTTATTACTCATGCTCTTACTTATTTTCAGCCTTATGTCTTTCCATTTCCTTCCAAGAATTTCAGTGCTTCACTATGAGATAATTTTGCTTGAGGGATTGAATGCTGTCAGTATGTTTGCAAGTATGTGATTGTATAAAACAAATTCAAAGCTAAATATAGTTGCAAGCAACCATGAGCGGGTCCGAGCACCTTGCGCCATCGCCTCTCGGGTGCACCTATGTGTTTTTTGAGCATTTTAAGACCTCCAGACGTCCTAATGGCAGCAGATTCCAACCTGTCTGGGGGAACCAAAAAAAATCCTTAAAAGAACAAAAGGACTCTCACACACTACGATGATGTTGGGCTGATGTCATAATTCTTGGATTTCCAAAAATATTTCTGCTATTTTCTTCCATAATCTCACATAAAAAAGTAAAACGTTACTACACATACCATATGCTGATCTCGCATTGTTTAATAAAAGCTGATCTATTAATAAAAGTGTGTTTTTTTTCTTTTCTTTTTATGTTAAGACCTTTATCTAAGGTGGAATAATTCTGCAACAATGTCTCTCTCTGTCCGGTTGTGTCAGGCACCGCCCGTGGCATTGTCGTCTGCACTGGGGATCGTACAGTGATGGGCCGCATCGCCACTCTGACCTCAGGGCTGGAAACAGGGAAGACCCCCATTGCCAAGGAGATTGAGCATTTCATCCACATCATCACAGGCGTGGCTGTTTTCCTGGGAGTTTCCTTTTTTGTCTTGTCCATCATCTTGGGCTACAGCTGGCTGGAAGCTGTTATTTTCCTCATTGGTATTATCGTGGCCAATGTGCCTGAAGGACTGCTGGCTACCGTCACTGTGAGCATTCAAATAAAACACTGTACACCGAATCACAAACACATACATACTATATACTGTAGGAAACGTTTTACTTTAAAAATCACCCAATTTCCCTTTTGTCCGGCAGGTGTGTCTGACCCTGACAGCCAAGCGCATGGCTCGGAAGAATTGCCTAGTGAAAAATCTGGAGGCTGTAGAGACCCTGGGCTCCACATCCACTATTTGCTCAGATAAGACCGGAACCTTGACTCAAAACCGCATGACTGTGGCACACATGTGGTTTGACAACCAGATCCATGAGGCTGACACCACTGAGGACCAGTCTGGTTAGTGAGCGTCACATCATAATCACTATCATCCATCACATTTGATCTTTCTAAAGAAGGACGGTCTGATAACACAGATCGTTTAACACATGCTGAATTCCGGAATACTGTATAAATAAGTAAACTTAAATGATGGATGTGTTTTCTAATGTCATTTGCTCTTAAATAATAATCACTCGTCCTCCACTGAGACAGTCGCTAATGATGGTACTGTATCTTAGGAGATATTTAAAGTACCGAGCAGAAACAGGAAGAAGTCAAAAATGTACAAAATCTCTCTTGTTTAACAGAACTGCTAAACGTGCAGGTTTTTTTTTTTTTGTTTTTTTGGAAAAGGTCTTCATAATTCATTTAAAACTCCATGCTGTGCACCTAATCAGAGCGCTGACTTTGTCTCCGCAGGTGCATCGTTCGATAAGACCTCGGTGACGTGGGTTGCTCTGGCTCGTGTCGCGTCTCTGTGTAATAGGGCAGTGTTTAAAGCAGGCCAAGACGCTCTACCAATCCTGAAGAGGGACGTGGCTGGGGACGCCTCCGAATCCGCGCTGCTGAAGTGCATCGAGCTCTCCTGCGGATCTGTCAAGCAGATGAGAGAAAGGAACAAGAAAGTGGCTGAGATCCCATTCAACTCCACCAACAAATATCAGGTCAGCAACTAAAACACTCATAGGGTTATAAAAAGACCAATATGTCTTTTATATGTAGGCCTCAATAGTCCAGCTGTAAACAGATAAGTACAGATAAGCAAACGAAATATAGGAAAAAGTCTGGGCAGCACATTGATGCTTACACTAACCAGGTTAATGGTTAGTTAATGTCTTTATGATTTGCCCAATTCTGAAGACTTCAATATTTCCTCTCACCCCCTCTCTCTCTCTTTCTACTCTAGCTGTCCATCCATGAGACTGAGGACCCCAATGATAATCGCTATCTGCTGGTGATGAAGGGAGCTCCAGAGCGCATCCTGGACCGCTGTTCCACCATCATGCTACAGGGCAAGGAGCAACCCATGGACGAAGAAATGAAGGAAGCCTTCCAGAATGCCTATCTGGAGCTGGGAGGACTGGGAGAGCGGGTGCTGGGTGAGATTGTGAATGAAAATCTTAAAGACGGAAGGAACCACACAGACTGAGAGTTTTGAGTCTGTAAGTATTATTGTGCCTATTAATATTCCTTTTTCCACTCCCATTTTTTCCCATCACAGGATTCTGCCACCTCTTGATGCCAGAGGATCAGTACCCTAAAGGATTTGCCTTCGACACAGACGATGTTAACTTCCAGACAGACAACATGTGCTTTGTTGGCCTGATGTCCATGATCGACCCTCCCCGTGCAGCTGTGCCTGACGCAGTGGGTAAGTGCCGTTCAGCTGGTATCAAGGTCATCATGGTGACTGGAGACCACCCCATCACAGCCAAAGCCATCGCCAAGGGAGTGGGCATCATCTCAGAGGGCAACGAGACAGTAGAGGACATTGCTGCTCGTCTCAACATCCCAGTCAGCCAAGTCAACCCCAGGTACCAAATTCACACACACACACACACACACACATCACACTCGCAAAACACACCCACACACATACACAGTCTGTTTACAAGAACAACCTTAAAATGAATTGTTGAAATGTGTCGTTTTAGTATTCATTCATGTTGTGTGTTGTAGAGATGCCAAAGCCTGTGTAATCCATGGGACAGAACTGAAGGACATGTCTCAGGACCAGATAGATGAGATTCTTCAAAACCATACTGAAATTGTGTTCGCCAGGACGTCTCCCCAGCAAAAGCTCATTATTGTTGAGGGCTGCCAGCGGCAGGTACACACACACACACACACACACACACACACACACACACACACACACTTATGTGTGTCAGGTGTTCCCATTGTTGTGTCCATATGAACAATTTGACATCAAAATGAGATAAATCCCTTTTTTGTTTGTTTTTCAAAGATAGTTTTGATAAAAACAAGTTACTTTTCAAATGAGACAAAAATTATTGCAAACTTTATACAATACAATATTTAAACATGTTTTCTTTGAGTCACACGGCTGGTAAAAAGCACCCAGCCAGATTCATTCATTCATTCATTTTCTATATATCGCTTAATCCTGTGTTCAGGGTCGCGGGGGACCTGGAGCCTATCCCAGGAGACTTCGGGCACTAGGCGGGGTACACCCTGGACAGGGTGCCAATCCATCGCAGGGCACACACTCATACACACACTCACACACCCAATCACACACTACGGGCAATTTAGGAACGCCAATTAGCCTAACCTGCATATCTTTGGACTGTGGGAGGAAACCGGAGTACCCGGAGGAAACCCACCAAGCACGGGGAGAACATGCAAACTCCATGCAAACAGAGACGGGAATCGAGCCTGGCCGGGGAATCAAACCCGGACCCTGGCGGTGCAAGTGCTAACCACTACACCACCGCGCCGCCCCAGGCCAGATTATTAAAGTTAAAAAAGCTCCATAGTCCATAATTTTTTTATCACAATGGGTTAAATTAATTATTTTGTTTAATTATGTAGCTAACAATAATATTTTGGTTTATTTTAAATAAAAATGACATGAGCCTCATGATGCTTTAATTGTGATTTTGTTACTGAGGCACAGCAAATTGTGTTAGCAATAAGGTCCGTAAGCAGACGCCGAATCAAACTCACAGACACAGAGAATGTAATAAGCTTCAAAACCAACGGCACTCCCGTGGTACGTTTATTAATATCAGAGGAACCATAGATGCTGTGACGTTTGCTTTTTCAATTGTTTGAAAGAGGAAGCTTTATATTTGTGAGATGTCAGGTTTTGCTGTGTGTGTGAAAAAAAGTGAGCACAGATTGGCAGTTTTTTTAAAGTGGTCCAAAAGTGTTAAAATCTTCAACAT